>JASDQU010739633.1:433823-445659 GCA_032191745.1 Picea mariana
GTATTCTTGCATTTATTATAAATTTGCTGATTTAAAACCCTAGGTGACAAGCACACAAGTAGGTCCTTGTTTCATGTCCCCTAAAAGAGAAATATTCAGCCATTGAAGAAGGAGGGAAGAGCCTAGCCATTGCTACACTCTTTCTACTTCTTCCCCTGTGCTAGTCGTACCTTTTAAAAGCCAAGAAGGAGGAGACGTCCCAGGCCTAGGTTATCTACACCTAGGATCGTCTTGCTTCTAGGGTTTGGTGATAGGGCCTTGCCATTGCAACACTCTCCCTCACCCTACTCTCTTGTCTTGACTTATCCTTTATGCTAGCCGTTTTTCCAAGTTTGACCTAAGGAAGGAGGAAAGAGCACAAGGCCTTGCTTAAGCAACACCGGAGTGAGCCTATTTCCCCTAGGGTTTTGATTCTAGGGCCCTGCCATTGCAGCACCTTAGAACCCTTCCCTCTCGTCCTTAGCCTTTTAGCCCTTCAACTTTACGTCCTCTCTTTAATTGACTCCATTTACCCCTAGGCACTGATCTTAGATCCACAACGTTGAAGTGATAGTGCTCAAACAACTTCTTAAAACTCTTAAATTTGATACCCTAACTAACTGGCTAACCCTAATTAGGCTGACGTCATACTTGGATATTCCATCTTGACGCAGCATATGTCTTCGATAAGCAATTAGATGATGGTTTAAGAGCATTCATTGAGTAAGGGATTGATTAAATACATTGTTGACTACATCATCTCAATATTTATTGATGAATTGATATTATTCCATTGCTATATTAATTGACATTGATCTCATTGATATCTATTGTTTTAATTGCTTATATGTGGATATCGGATAGTCATATGAAATACTAACCCATTGAATTATAGCCTGCATATATTGTTTTGCTATTGTCTTGTTCCGGGCAGGTGTTCTCATTTGGGCATACACTTCTTTATTGGCTGATTAGCCGGACTATCTGATCTTGGTGGTAACCTGTGAGGAGGAACTTTTACTTTGCCCTTTATACTTTGGCCTCTTCAAAACCCCAGGTTACCGGGGACATCTCCCCTGGGCTAACCTCCCTGAATAGAAAGAACCTCCCCATTGTGGTGACATTCAGTGGGGTAGGTTCCTGTTATGCCAGTTTGGTCTCTACCTCCTAGCCATTCGACCTAGCTACAAACTGTGCGATAACACTCTTCATTCTCATGCTTAAATAACACACTTTACAAGCTCATAAAAGTTTTGGTTTTGGCATAAAATCACCCATTTAAGGCAACTAAAAGTCACCTAAATACTCTCTAATACACCTAAAAGTCTAAGTAATTGATATATCAACTTAATAGACTTAATAGGGTACCTTAGACCACCATCTTCACCATCTAAAATGGGGATTGAGGAGGGAAACGAAAGGTGTTAGGCCAGGGACGGTCTTGTGGCATGGAGCGTCCTTTCCATAAAAACTCAATCTTTCGGGCTGACCTGCGAAGCTAGGGTAGGCCTCGTTGCCTCACTTCTTGAGCATCCAATAGCTATTTGGCAACCGGGGGAGGGGGTTTTGGTGAAACACTTAATAAGGGTAATTAAAATCCTACAATCTCAAGGAACCCTTAACTCACTAAGTAATCAAACCTTGGCTTAATCTAATTCATCTTGTGGTTTAATACTTGTAAACTTAATCTTTCAATCTCGTAATACAAGTAATGCTTTGTGGGTAAAATCAACTAAGTGATTTAATCATTGTGGAACACTTGTGCTTTAAGTTCATAAATCTTCTAAATGTCCTTGTGAATCTTCATTATGTTGATGTTGCCACTGAGGGGCAGTCCAATAGAGTAAGTGCTATTGGGGCATGCTTGGCTTTAATGTGTTGTTGATGCTCTTTCCTTGATCTTCTTTAATTCCTTTACATCTAAACAAAACGTGGTTAGCTTGTTAATTGTATCTTGGTATCTTTAGCATTCTTTGTTGTAAGTACTTGTACCTAGCAATTTGTGGAATAACTATTCTTTTATAATCCTTTGTAATCCTATTGTAACGAAACACCCTCTAACTCTAGTTGACCCCTTGCCCAACCTTAGGCACTAGTCTTAGTTGACCTAGGGAAAGGTTTTGCTTGACATAACAAACTCTTGCATCTTGTATTGCTGCTTTGGCATCATAGGTTAGACTCCCCCTAAACCTTAACAAATTAAAATCAACTCCTAGAACTTAACTTTAAATCACATCTAGAAACTAGGGTCTACCCCCCTTGGCTTCCCTAGGAGTAAGCCTAGACGGAAGAGGTTCAAGCCAAAGTGACAGCGTGGTCTTTGAACCTAGGCATTGTGCCTCCAAGGACACACTAAGTGAGCAGGACTTGGCTTATGTTTACAAGTGTGTATTAGGACGGCAACAAGCCTCATTGTCAAACCTCTCTCTCTCTCTCTCTCAACAATCTTTTGAGTTGAGCATATTCACTTATATTTTGGATCACCTTACTGTTGTAATGCTTAACTTTTTCGTTGATTTTTCAATAAGCTAGGCTTAAGCATGAAGTTCATTCCATTTTAATGTTTTACTTAAATCATAAACAATTTGTTGCAACAACCAAGATCACAAGATCTAAAATATGTTACACAAACAAACCTTTAATCCATTTGTCATCTAATATGTCTCAAGTTGTGTTGTAGTACATGTTTCCAAAAATTCGATTAATTTTATCCTAAATCTTGAATCAGCTAGTTTTTTCTGCCCGCGAATAAAATCAGTCTATGCAAAACTAAGTCTGTCATGTTTATTCAAAACATAACCTTTCATTCTTTGGCAAGTTGTTCAAGTCAGAAATTCTGCAAAATATAGTATCGTTTTGCATAGGTTTTAACAAGAACGAAAGCTTTGGAGCAAGCTCAATCCAAATGAGTGAAATCGAATAGAAGATAAAATATTCCTATTGGGATATATTTTAGCTGTTTGAATTTTTTTACTTGGCCCCTGAATTTGATAAATGAACTTAACTGTTGCCCTTGTTACCCGCCTTAGAGCAAGCTAGCATTTCCAGTGTGTTTTATATTGGCTTTTAATATATTTGTTTGAAATGTATTGGATACATTTCTATTGAAGTGGAATTTATGTGTGTTACAGACTTATTACAGCTATGATGAAAAGACAATGACTCATGGAAAGTTGGAAACATTGAAACCATAAACAGTTTGCCTTTCTTTAAAATTGCTTAACTTGTACTGCACGCTTGCATATTCTGTGTTCTTATATTCATCAATATTTAGATTGAGGCCACTTTTTCCTTTTGTTGAGTTTGTTTGCTACCATTTGAAGGTTTTTGGAGTATGTTCAAATCTCATCTCAAGCTCATCTGATACATCTTTTCTTGTATCCTTTGCAGATTGTAGATCTTGATCACTATCACAAAGATCAGTTCATAGCCAGGGTCGGGCACAGCTCCTGGTTCAATGGGTCCTTAGCAATTGTTTCTTATCTTATCTTTGGATCCTTGGCAGCAATCACCTATGCCTTCTCTTTCCGAAAGAGCGATGACAGGCTGTACAAATTCATTGCGACAAGTGCAGTGTCTTTGGTTTGTATCATCTTACTTGCACTGGGGAAGGCTCGAATTAGTAAAAAGTCCTACATTCGAACAGTTACTCTCTACATTGTAACTGGCTTTTGGAGTGCTGTTGCTGGTTTCTTTGCTGGGGAATATATTAAAAAGCTGCTAGAAAAGTGGGGGCTTTAAGACGGATTAAGGATCACAAGCAGGCAGCCCACTAAAAACATGTTTACTCCTAATGCAATTTTATTTTCCTTTAGTAACATTTTTCTTCTCTTATGCTCAGTTATGCACTAGATGCTGGAGATACTGCCTAGTTACAAGGATGGCGCCCACTGTAATTGCAAAGCACCTTGCAAGATTAGGAGTATCATGAAATCATGCACAGTTTAACCATCCGAGTTATAATAAATCCAAACCATTTGGGGATCCATTTTTCCAATTCTCCAATGTTTATATGAGTTGTTTAAATGTTCTACAAAATGGGAATGTAAAAATAAATTTAGCATGTTAAAAAAATTGATATTTAAATTATATAAAAATAATTATTCAAATTTGCAGTTTTAACAATTTTTTAATTTCAAATAAATATTAAAAAAATATTAAAAAAAAAACAATTTATAAAAAGTTTAGACTATAACATTTTTATATTTTACCTTCATTAATTCTACTTATAATACGTTCAAAGTTGTGTTTCCCTTGGTTCAGCGGATAATATTCCATATAACAAGTTCATTATTTACCTTTCTGCTTCTTAAAAAAACTTTTAGGGTTTACTTCACGTCATGAGATCAGGTTTTTTTTAAATGTGTATTGACTCCTGCTATTATCTATGTTCATCTAACAGGCTCTCTATGGGAAAAAATAAACAATCTTTCAAACCTGGCACTCTATTTGGCCTTGGGCTTTGTTTGAATCTTCATTGCATTAATCAGGATTTTCTTTCTATAGAAATTACGAATTAACTAAATTGTATTAATCAGGATTTTCTTTCTCTTGAATATTCATTCATTTTAAGAAATATAAAATTTTCTAACTAATAAAATTTACTTAGTTAGAAATGAAAAGTATATTTTCTAATATTTATGAAGTGAAATAATCAAATATATTTTCCAAGAGTTTTTTAGTTTTTTTAGTTTAATTTTCATGTAAATGAAAATTAAAATAAAAAATCACTTATCAAATTTGAAATAAAAATTATTTCATATTTTTTTAATTGAAGAATTGAGAAAATTTCTTAATATGTTCTACTTTTCATTGTTTTTATAGGTTAGAAAATTTCCTTAATATGTTTTATTTTTTATTATTTTATTGTTTTTATAAGTTTTTTTTATGTTATTAGTCCCTTTCCCCTATATCTTAGCAATTAAAAAAAGAATGTTAACAATTTTTTGTTGTGTCAAGTTAATTCAAAGAAAGAATTGTTATGTTTTTTCTACAATACAATCCTATTTTTATGGAGCTACTAATGCATGCATGCATATTCTATTTATTGAAGCCACAAAAATTGAGGATGGAATCCTGAATTCTCTAAGCCCCAGCAGCAAGCTTTGTGTCTTGGAAGTTGAAGATCAAATTGTGAATAGAGCGTTGTGACTTGGAAATTGGGGATATATTACTACACTATGTAAGTCAATTTTTATTGTCAAAAAAACCCTTCCCAAATTCTCAATCTTTATTCTGTTGTATGTTTCATATTATTAAATGAGTTATATACTTTTAAAACACAAGAAATCTAAATTGATATAAATCAATTTAAATTTAAGTTTTGAGATAAACTTCTTAAAAAAAAATTATACATTATCATCTTTTTTTACTAAACTCATTGACTGCAGCAGAGGGGAAACCTTGGCTCATCCAAGGGTGAAACTTCAGTCGTAGGAAGGAGTAGTCAATAAGTAACACAGGAGGGAGACGAGAGATACCAAGTCTCGCCCGTTATTATCATAATATATTGTTTTTTTAATGAAAAAAGGGAAAGTGAGATAAGTGTTTACAGGTTTCAGTTTACCCAGTATTAAGTGTGTTAGAATTTTTTCAATTTTGTATATAATATTTCTGCACAATTTTAATTTCTATTGAAATTAGATTTAATAAAATGGAATTTGGATAATAATTTAGAAATAATTAGATTATGTTATTATGGAACTTAATTAGAATGTTTTAAATATAAGTTAAATTTCAACTAGAGTAAAGTAGTAGATAAAGATATCATGAAATTGGTTAGAATGTTATGTTTAATTTAATTTAATTTAATAATTAATATGTTATGTTTGGAGAATTATAAGTTAAGAGTTAAATTTTGTTATAATGAGTGAATTATAAAATAATTATTTTATGGGTGAATTTTTTTTTTCTTTTCTTTTCATTTTTTCTTATGAAAAGGATAATTTATTTTGACCTATCAATTTAGAAAAGTTACAATAAAGTTAATCCTTCAGTTTTAAATATAACCCTTCACTTTAAATTTGATAGCTGGACTAAAGTTAGGGAGTTTGTTTTCCATGCAAAACAAGGGGTTAGAGAACACATAATGTTGTGTTGCATTATGGCGGAAGTTAGGGAGTTTGTTTTCCATGCAAAGCAAGAGGTCAGTGAACACAAAATGTTGGTTATGGTAGGACGAAAATCCAAGTTATTTGGAGAGGGTGATGATGGATTTCAGGGTCTCAGTCTCCTCTCAAACCTCGATGATAGGGCTTTCCCCCAGGTACTATTTTCTTCTATTTGATTATGTTTGATTCTCGTTCTTTGGGCACCCTACTTACAAAAATTCTTGGGAGGGAAACTTATAGACAAATTACAAAGTTCTGGGGGGTTTAGGTGCACTCCTCATCTATTGGTGGAGGTTTTTGTCCTTCAGAACCGGCTCACCTACGTCCCAGAGGTCCCTTGGTGCCTTGTAGCCGATTTCAAAGGTTACCTTAATTTCTTGCTAACCACCCAACTCTTTAACTCTATTGGTCTTTTTTCAATGAAGATTACAAGAGGGGGCAAATTTTTGGATAATGATAAAGGAAAATTCCTCACTAGTAGAGAGCCTAGATCTTGTTCTATGAAAGCCTCTGTCCAAGAACTGCCTCGCTACCTCACCAAGGTAGAGAAAGAAGCTGAGGAAGTGATGTAGGAGCATCGCCAACACCTTAGGCGAGCCAACACGTTAGGCGAGCCAACACGAAGCGGAAGACAGCTGGACAGCGCTAGCACAAATTTTGAAAACACCTTGATATTGTTGTGCAAACATTAATGTGTGGATTAATGAAGCGCACTTGTGTATTGTAATGGACCTTGAGTGGATAGCTCTCGTCCTTAAGTAGATAGTCGACATTTAATATAGTTAATGCAGTTAGATAGGAATTTAATTCTAGATTTGATAGCTTATGAGCGTAAGAGGGAAACATGATATAGACACCCTCATTGTGCATTTTGTAACATTAGCCTGAGCATTATTGAACAACATTCAGGAAGAGAAGAGCAAGCAGAGGAGTGTATGAAAACACCCATATACAGACATTGAATTAATAGAAGAAAGCTTTGATTCAATTTCATGGTTTGCGTTGTTTCTCTGTGTATTTATGTTATGCCCATGAATGTTTGCTCCCTGTTATACACTTGCTTTTATATGCTGTGTATGTGATTTCATGGTTGAATTGAAGTCTGTAAGAACAAGGAGTTAGTTTCAATTATTTCTCTATCTTGAACTAGAGTATTCCTGTAAAGAGTGCAGTTGAATCGTTCGCAAGGAGTGCATTGACAGAAGGGTTCAAGAAGGAGTAACTTTTGTTCTAAGTTTCCAGAAGTGCAGATTGGGCACCGGAGCCGTGCAAGGCGTGCGTAGGCTAGACAAAGTCTCAGAGTTGCGATTCTGAGCAAAGGGACTTAAGACTGCTGCTGCAGGGGTGCGTAGAGTCGACGCTTCAACACTTAGATGTTGTTGAAGAATTGCCGCAAGGAGTGCGTGCAAAAGTCCTATTGAAGGGATTCGAAAGTTGTGAGAAAAGCTTAGGAAGGATAGGCCTTCGAGTTCGTAGAGGGACGGTATAAACAAAGTTGTGCGGGAAAGGCTCACAAGAAGCATCGTAGGTTTGTGTGCAGGATGACGAGTTTTGTGGAAGAGCGTCTCGTCATTTCGTAGATTTCATTTGGAAGGGACAGATGGTTGAAATTCTCCAAAGAGATTTCGGGAAGATCCGTGGGTCGTTTGATCTCTCGGAGTCGCAGGAAGGTTGCAGTGCAAGCGCGAAGAAGGTTCAAGCTTAGACAGATAGAGCGTTGATCCAAGCCAGCTAGGTTCGTCGGATCCATCGCGAGATCGCCTATCGGGGTTTTGCGAGAAAGGGATTGAAGAGTTGGCCACGGGAATCGCGATAGTGCGAGAAGCGATATCCCGAGAGTTACGTAAGTAGTGGGGCGCCGCAGGAGTTAATGGAGTACAGGTGGCACCAACTATCGGGATCTCACCGCGAGAAGTTTCAAAACTTAGCGTTGGGATTCGCGATCCCGCGAGGTCCGAAGTCCCGATATCGACATTTCGGCGCATCGCGTATCGGAGGTTGGAAACTCAAGTATTTGGTGTCGTGAGTCGCGAAGACGCGATAGAGCCGAAGTCCCGATAGCGGAGGGAGAAAGTCAGCGATTGACTGGCCATCGGGTCTCGGGGATTCGAGAACCTAGAGATCGACAGTGAACTTGCGAAATCGCGAGTTTCGATCCTCCGACAACTAAAGAAAGGGGTCATTGAGCCGAAGAGAATCTGTGGGTAAGGAAGATTCCCGATAAGGAATCAGAAGAACCTTTGACGTTCTTCGGGCCGAGAGGAAAGAAGGTCCTGTAGAAGCGGACGTGCTAGTGAGGGTGCGATTGCGTCAGGAAGTAGCCAGTTTTTACTATAGTTGATTCCCTGACCAAATTAAGGAGGAAGTTAACTAGATGGAAGCTGCAATAAGGAAAGAGAGAAAAAAAAACCAATGAGCAAATCTAAGAGGAATTTGAAGTTCAGTTTCAAGACTCAGAGTTCTCTAGGATGAGGGATACTAAGATTTTTAAGATAACCGAAATGTATTGGATGACCAAGGCTCGTATTGCTGAGGTAATGGAGGAAAGGGGTCTACAACAACATGCCATCCTTAACAAAATTGACCTCCTGGATAGCAAGTTTGAAGTTGTTTTTAAAGTTGTCTATGGTGTGGATATTGTAGTTTCTCAGCCCCATCATGGAAATAATGACACAATGGTGTGGATATTGTAGTTTCAAGGTCTCGTTATCCCCGATTTCTAGGGATAACTAGGAGATCATGTCTCGAGGCCCACAGGTCCTAGACATGGAGTACCGAGAGCAGGATTGACCTAAGCATTGCCCTAGAGGGCCCATCCTTCTTCTTCTTCATCAGACCTATCCTGTCAGCAGCAACAACATCCATCACCATCGACTTGGACTTGCATCGGTGAAGACTCTTGCTCCATGAGGTAGTTGGTCCAGGTATCATGGTATATGTCATGTTTGATCATTGTAACTGTCAGATATATGCATCAAGTTCCTTACATTTCTGACAACTGCTTGGATCTTACACTAACCCACTTGACCATTGTTGGCGGGATTAACATGGTGCCCTAGCAAGCTTGTACCCATAGGTTTTGGTTAGCCACCAGGGGGGATTTGAAGAGCCATCGTCTGCTCCCATCATATTATCATTTTACATCTTATCTCCCATACATCCATCCCATTCCCCTAGTCTGAGCATTAGGATGACCAATTTAAGGGGTTACACTTTGTCTTGTGGGAAGAAGGGGCTAAAGGCCCAAGAGGTAAAAGCAACTGGTAAAAGATAAAAGCCATAGGAAATGAAACCTAGAGATGCTTCGCCCAGGGATCCCCGAGAAGGCAATAAAAGGCCTCTCGATAAGAAACAAAAAAGACCCAAAGAAAACTAATAAAACAAGACCTAACCAAGAGGATGGGAGGTCTCATCACGAGCCGGCCCATTATGTTCATAGGTATCTAGCAGTATGACATTGCCATTATCTAGTTACCACGCCAGGGCAATGACCCTTGGTTGCATGGCCAAGGGAAAGGGGGTCTCATCACGAGCCAACCTTATCATTTCTGCGAAAATACTCATGGGTAACACTATCAGCTCTGGTCACCACGCTAAGGCAGTGTCCTCTGGTCAGACCTTGAAGCAAAAAAGAAAGAAAAAATAATAAATAAAAGAAAGAACAAAGGCAATAAAGGGCTTGGAAAAAACTACATCCATGATAGGTACAACTCGCCTCCTCAAAGGCACCCACGGATAATACCTTCCCCTGGTCTTCACTGTGTCTAGACATCCTTAGACCATATTATCTTGTATTACATGGCTTGAATAACGTCCTTTGGAAATTTTCCTCTTCTTATGGATACTAGCCCAATAGGTTACCTTGTATTTTTCTTCAGCTTTGTATAGTAGATCAGTGTAATATCTTTGAGCTATTAGAGGATATGCTAGGGGTTTTGTGCATGTATTTGATAAAATTAATGATGAGATATGATTGACATTGCTATGATCCCGAGGACTAATGAGCCCATGGAGGGCGAAGTATTTGATGTGCAAGACCATGCCCGACGGACAAGTACCAGTTGACCAGTACACGTGGGGAGATGATTAGCTCGGACCTCCATGGGGCTGAAGAGCCCATCAGATGGTTGTTGGGATCCCATCAGTGGCAAAGATAGGATAGTGGTATGATGAACCTTCCACATGAATAAAAGAAGGACGTTCCACTCATGACACTTTGGCTGAGCCCAACCTAGGGGGGATGACCCACTTTAGATGGAACGTTTTCCTCTTGATGGACAAGACGTCACCCAAGAGATCTAGACGTCACCTTGAGCGTGTGGCAGTTTGATGGATTACTGGCATGTGTGGCAGCTTGGAGGAGCCCTAGAAGGGATAACGCCTGACTTCTGGATGCTGGATTAGCCCCAAAAAAGGCCAACGTCTCCCTCAAAAGGGCTTTACATCCCATTTTTTGCTCATTTTATGTCATTTATTTAGCAGTTAATGTAAAAACAGTGTAACATTTGTAGTCAGCCTTGTTGGTTGTTCTAATGACCTATTTTGTAATTTAAAGGTCATGGATTGATATATATTGAGGATGTTTTTCCCTCATTTGAACATAACACAACTCACTGTCTTGTGAGATTTTAATTCTTGCGGCCCTACTAGGGTAGTTTTGGTGTTTTAAAGTGAGGCACAACTTTTGGAGGATTTCTCTTGGCATTTATGGCATTTCTCTCAAGGAAGGTTTACAACTAGGGTTTGCACATGTTTTTCTTTACGATATGTAAGTGTTTTTCCTGCAAAACTTCTTGATTGAATGGTTGTATGTTAGTATTCTTGCATTTACTTATAAATTTGTTGATTTTAAAACCCTAGGTAGTAAGCACACAAGTAGGTCATTGCTATATGTCCCCTTGTTTGAGAAATAGTTTTAGCCATTGAAGAAAGAAGATATAGCCTATCCGTTGCTACACTTGTATTCCTTTTTTCTGAGCTAGCGTTGAAGTTATAAGTTGAAAAGAGGAGACGTCCTAGGCCTAGTTTGACTACACCTAGGGTTTCACCTTCTAGGGTTTGAAGGCCTTGCCTTTGCAACACTTTCTCCCTTAAATTTATACTTTGAGCTAGCCGTTTTGCCAAGATTATTTAGAGTAGGAGGAAAGAGCACGAGGCCTTGCTTAAGCAACACTAGAGTGAGCCTCTTTCCCCTAAGGTTTTAATTTTAGGGCCCTTCCATTGCAGCGCCATAGAGCCCTACCTTCCAGTCTCTAAGTTTTCATCCTCCCGAGACCTTGTGCCCTTAATTTTGACTCCATATACCCTATGGCACTGGTTAGATCTCCAACGTTGAGCCTTTAGTGTACAAAACCACCTTTTAAACTTTGATTTCTGAAACCCTAACTAACTAACCCTAACGTTGCTAACCTAGGCTGACATCATAGTTGACGCAGCAAGCTTTGACTAATATAAGCAATTGAATGATGACATCAAGCATTTATTGAACAAATTATTGATTAGATATACTGTTGGTTTGGTCATTTGGTAGATATTGATGAATTGATGATCTTTCATAGGCTTAATAACAGAACGTTGACTTCATCTTGTATATATTGCATTGCTTATTAAATGAAATCAGATAGTTGAAGAAGTACTAACCCTTTGAGTTATAGCCTGCATATATATATATATATATATATATATATATATATATATATATATATATATATATATATATATATATATATATATATATATATATATAT
>JASDQU010739633.1:456536-470689 GCA_032191745.1 Picea mariana
TCGCAGGTCCTGCACAAATTAACAAAAAAAAAAAAAAAGACAAATGATTGAAAAAACATATTTTATATTTTTGTATTAACTAACTAATCCTTACAAATTTTCCTCAGTAATATTAAGCATAGAAAAATATATAATTAATATGATAAGATAAAATAAAAGACAAATTATTGAAAAATATATTTTATATTTTTATATTAACTAACTATTCCTTACAAATTTAATCCCAAAACTACATCCAATAAACACAAAATTGCAAATTTTTTTTTTCAAATATTTTCTTTAAATTAGATAAAATAGAGGTTCATTTAAATATAGCCCATATACTTCTTTAAATTAGGTAAAATAGAATATTCAATAAATTCATTTAGATATAGACCATACATTTTTTTTTAAGTGAAAAATATATTTTATTTTATTTTATATAGAATATCTAATTTTATTTTCAAATATTTTCTTTAAATTAAATAAAATAGAATATTCAATAGATTCATTTAATTATAGCCCATATACATCTTTAAATTAGATAAAATAGCCCTCGGATGGGGTGTTAGTGAAGGACAAGTGTTACGAGGATGGGAATGGTGTTGGCAAATGTTTAACATGTAGAGTATGCTTGTCATTGATGGAAAATACAACAGTGAAGATGGCAGGATTAGAGTGTGCATCGATGGAAAAACAGGAACAACGTAAGCTCAGGAGGAATTAGCGCAGAGTCGAATACAATGCGTTTAACAGATAGAAGGATAAAATTAAGGGCATCCATATTTCTCCATCTGCAGGAGAAAGGAAGAAGAATAAAATCCCTTAGGGATCTGAGCATGTGAGAAGCTCAGGAGAGACAACACTGAGTGTGCATGTGAAGACTCTGCAGAGGCGCAGAAGTCCAAGAATCCCTTGGGGATTCGGAAGTGAAAGCTCAGGAGGAACAACGTCGAGGAGAATGTGCACAACAAAGCTCAAGATACAAGAGTTCGCAGAGGAGAAGGAAGACAAAGGTCGAGGCCATTGAGAACTTGTAATTCTCCCAAGGTTGGGAGGAAAGTGTGCAAAGCTCAGGAGGTAGCACAGCCACCATCAGATCGGCTGAAGAAGAAGATCTGGACCGTTGGTTTCTACGTCCAGGAGGAGCTCAGGAGAAGCCTACAGAAGGGAGAGATTGAGAGCCGTTGGATCTCATTCAGAAATCCCATCAGCCATCATATCGGACAGGAGCTGTACGAGGTTTACCATCGGGAAAAGCCAAGGTGAAATCTCGAAAGGAGGGTTGAATCATCGGGATTTCACATATCGGGAATCCCGTGAGCCAATGCATTGCGGCATTAAAAAGCTCAAAACCCCGACGAGTGGTAAGACTGCGGTCACGGGGATAATGGTCATATGGGCCAGGAGCCTAGCCAGGAGAGCTAGTGCGTAAAGAGCGCGTCAGGATTCGAGGGATCGCGAATCCTGAGGACATACATGTTTCGACATTGGAAAGTCCGAAACCCCGATGAGGAGGTTTGGCTGCGGTCATATAGGGGGAGGTCACGTGGATCATGAGCTCAGCCGGAGGGCTAATTGAAGTTAGAGGTGTCAGATCTGAGCGCAGGGTCCGACCACTGTTGGATCGAGGAAAACCTGCACGATCTTTAAAAAGTGCAAGGAGTAGAGGGCTCACAAATCCCGGAAGCAGGAGGACCGTCCATCTCAGGGGGTTATGTGGACCGTTGATCCGACTCCTTGTCGGGGTTTCAAGGATCGAGAGTTGGAGATGTCAAAGAATATTTACATCAAGAATCTCGAAATCACGATGTGTGAAATCCCGACTGAACCTGAACCGTCATATCAAGATGTGATCTAGACCGTCGACTCGACTCACGTCAGCAGACCATGTCAGCTAGGAACACGTGGCACAACTAGGTAATGAAAAGTGTTAGACTGATTCAACATTTTAGGCACATGTAAGTCACGAATCAGAGTGACACGTGGCAGTATTCAACACGTGTCAATCCACGTGTGACGTCAGCAGATGGACACCACATCGGAGTTTCGAGGATCGCATTTTGGAAATGTCAAAGAAACATTGCAACAGGAATCCTGATTTCTCGATATGAAAAATCGCGACTCAAATCGTAGCCGTTGAACCAAGATCAAATCTGGACCGTTGATTGCAGTCAATGGAGAGGCATCGGGGATCGAGAGTTAGACATGTCAAAGAAAATTGACATCAGGAATCCCGATATCGCGATAGGTGAAATCGCGATAAAATCTGAACCGTTAGATCAAGTGTTGATCGGAGGGCTACTAATGCACTACACAATGAAACTACCAGAAACCATTGATGGCGTCTGCTAGAGAATTCAAAGAAACCCCTGTGTGATCGCCAGAGGAGATGAAGAGTCTCCAAGCTTCGTCCAAGTGAAGAAAGACTATTTTTAGAAGGGATTGATAGATGGATGAGCGTGGAAGCCTGTAACTAAAACAGAGAAGGTGAGCTTGACTGTCACAGAGAAGACGAAGAGTCCCAACTGCCAGAGAGGCTGAGGAATCTCAACATAACATCTAGTGATGCTGAACGCGTGGGAAAACATCCAGAGAAGCTGAAGAGTTACGATGATGATCACGCAGAGCACTCGAGAGGTGGAGGAGATTGGCGTGGTATGAGCATGCATAGGAATGGAAAATATTGCATGCACAAGATGCACATAAGCTATATATACACGGTACAGAGAAGAGATGAGGTTGATGTTGCTGTTGGTGGTTGCTGTGGTTGTTGTTGGTGAAGGTGATTCATGTGTGAAGAAGGAGGAGACTGCAGTAGCTGAATAACACAGAAGAGGAACTGTGCAGTGAATGGACATGGAGCATAGAACATAAAAAGCGGAAGAACAGACAGTGCAAGTGATGTGTGCAGAAAGGCAATGAGGCAGACATAGCAACGAAATGCAGTGGAACAATGATAAGTCTAGTAAGCCATTGTTGAACATCATATCACTGTAATAAGTTTTAGTAGCAAAGATTTATATTTCAGGGTGGTTGGGAGGATCTAGGGAGGACTGGTGTCCTCAAAGGTTCAAGTGGGTGCTTGAACAAAGGGAGATGGTGCTTCCTTCTAGTTGGTGCTAGAGAAACCAGGGAGTTGGTGCTTCCTTCTAGTGGGTGCTAGAGAAAACAGAGAGTTGGTGCTCTTATCAAGTTGCATCTTGCAAAACTGAGGTTGTACCCTCATTATGAGTTGGTGCTCATATGTATGATACTGTAAAGAATGTAACCATTACTTATCATATAAAGGAAAAGAGGTTTTTACCCTGCATGGGTTTCCTCAGGAAATATCTGTCTATGTGTTTCTCATATATGTGAATGATGCTGAAAGTGCCATTGTTTATTTCCCTGCATTATTGTGATCATCATTCAGTGTCTCTACAAAGAGTTTAAAAGAACCATAATTGTTTAAGCACGGTAACAACTGATTCACCCCCTCTCTCAGTTGTCCAACAAATGGTGCCTCCTAGTGCGGTACCAACCACGTGATGGGTGCATGCCCCTCCCCCCCTTCCACACCATGAACTTAAAACCTCTTCATTGCAACTAGAGCACCATTAACGCTCCAAGTGCGCTCTGCTCTGGCCTCTTGTCTAATCGATGAAACCGCCATTACTCTGGTCACCTCTACACGTGTGGGTCCTCCCTTTCAAGTGATATTCATACCATGGAGCTCACCAACATTTTCTTAATCCTTATCTTTTACTAGAGCCATCTCGTGGTCTATGCCCTCCTCTAGTGCTCACCAACCACTTTCGCCATTTCCTTGTGCATGCTCACCTTCACCCTACTCCGGCCATGCCTAGACTGCGAAGAAAATCCAAGAGTGGCTCGAATTGGTACCAAAACCGACCGCACATGGTAATTCGACCTCAACCTACCCTCGCACCCTCACATAGCTCATCGGCCTCCTCGCCCTTTTCTTTCGGTTAGTCCGCTCAAAGCCATAGTGGCCTCCTTCCTCTCTCCTCGCTATGGGCTTGTAGAGCTGAGTGGTTCGACCTCCTAGGGAATTCACTGGGCTTTGCCCAAGGGCCTTTACTGGATTTGGCCTCTTCCTCGCAACCCGCCTTAGTCATTCCTCCTAATTCGCCCGAGAACTCAGCTCTTGCGCCATTGCCAGTGCACTCGCCACCAGTCCAGTCTCCACGCAAGGGTACCTCTACCCTCCAGGAGAAGCCTCCAAAACAACCCTACTCCTGCTCAGACTGTGCTACCTATGAAAAATTCCAAGATGACCTTGCAATTTTACAAGACCTGGTGTTCGAGGTTCGCAAGGAAGTGGACTACATTCACTTTCGCTTGGAAGTCCTGGACAAGAAGGGGTCACAAATCTTGCAGCTGCTCTCCTCTCTACATGGCTCTCACCACCCCACAAAACTGTCACCAAATGCACCAGTGGACTTAGAAGTGATAATGGTTCCAGCTCTACAAGTGTCTCTAGTGGACGACACGACACCCGACTCGGCTTCAACTCTCCAAGCACCCACCTTGGATACTATGGCATGCAACACGTCCATGACATGAGCTACAAATGTTGCATAGGTGTTAGATTGCATGGCCTACTGGTTGTTTTGTTTATATTTTGTCACCTGTCTTTTTGGTTAAAATATGTTTTGATTGTCTTGTGTCAGTCCCAGAGGATCTAGAAGCGTGGGTGAATCGGTTTCCCCACTGGGCGATTCCGCTCCAGTTGCTCAATTATGTTATCTAACTGGTTGTATGAACCACTGGTTTTTTACTTGAGAGGCTGGCTGAATTGGTTTCCCCCTGAGGCAATTCAGTAACTACAATCCTTGGATAGACATGATGATGCTATTATTTTTGATGCTGAAAGGATTTTTATAAAAATACTTATAATTTTTTTTTAGATAAAATAGAATATTCAATAAATTCATTTAGATATAGCCCATATACTTATTTTTAAAGTGAAAAATATAATTTATTTTATTTTATATCGAATATCTAATTTTATTTTCAAATATTTTCTTTAAATTAGATAAAATAAAATATTCAATAAATTCATTTAAATATAGCCCATATACTTCTTTAATTTTAATAAAATAGAATATTCAATAAATTCAATGAGATATATACCATATAATTGTATTTAAAAGTGAAAAATATACTTCTTTAATTTTGATAAAATAGAATATTCAATAAATTCATTGAGTTATAACTCATACAGAATATTCAATAAATTCATTGAGATATAGCTCATATACTTGTATTTAAAGTGAAAAATATATTTTATTTTATTTTATTATATTTTATATAGAATATCTAATTTTATTTTCAAATATTTTTTTAAATTACATAAAATAGAATATTTAATAGATTTTATATTTAGAAATAGATAAAATAGAATATATTATATGTTTTATATTTTTGTATTAATTAACTATTTCTTACAAATATTCCTCACTAATATTAAGCATAAAAAAATATGTAATTGATAAGATAAAACAAAAGACAAATTATTAAAAAAAATGTTTTATTTTTTGTATTAACTAACTATTCTTTACAATTTTTCTTCAATAATATTAAGCATAGAAAAATATATAATTGATAGGATAAAATAAAAGACAAATTATTGAAAAATATATTTTATATTTTTATATTAACTAACTATTCCTTACAAATTAAGGTCGGCGGAGGTGGCTGGATGGTAAAGTCATTCTTGCAACGAAGGTCAGATCTTGTGTTCAAACCCGAGCAAGGACGTGGTTTAGCTGCATAAAGCTTAACTGGGACAAGCCCGCATACCTTTACCCCCGGATGGGGTGCTAGGGCCAACCACTTGGCGCATAGCGGAGGAGCGGAGGAGCCAGCAAGGCAACAAGCCATGTGACCGGCTCGTGCCAACAACTGCCGACTCCCTCCTGCATTAAATGGTCTTTACGTTGATAGCAGGGACATTAACTCGGGCTCCTTCGACCTCTAATTTGTGTGTTGCAATGGCTTCTCCGTATGTTTGTGTTACTATCCCACAGCCCTGGCCTGGTTCTGATCGTTTGCTCATGGTGTCTGTGACTTTCGGCCTGCTTCAGGCTTCCCACTTTGGCCTGGAAAACCTCTCCCTCTTACTGTGCCAAACCATGCCACGACAGCGAGGTAGACCGCGAAGGGGTTCTCCCTGGCATCCTCGTCGGCCTCACGCTTCGACCTCTCCTCCTGGTTCGCCTTCAACTCTCTCCTCGCCACTCTTGCTGCTTGAGATAGCAGTTCTCAATTCCTCCACTCCACCTGTCCCCCGCTTCGAGTGCCTGGACTTAATTGAAACTATGCCGAGCTCTTCACGACACCACCTCACAACTCCTTCAACCTCCAGGAACTCCATTCCTCCCCTTGTGCCGGGCACTGACTCCTCAAAATCGCCCACGAGGATGCCATCTCATGTTCGGGCCACCCGAGACATGGCGCTGACGCCCTCTAACTCAAAGTCGGATGCGCAGTGGCAAGAAAACTTCACCATCCTCTACGACTTGGCTTTCGAACTCCGTTAGGGAGTGGAGGACCTCCATTTTCGGTTACAACTTGTGGATGGGAGAATCTCAACCCTCCTCCAGCTTCTTTCCACCGTCCAATACGCCTCTCCTGCGGATTTATAAGGAGCGCCATCCACAACAAACGACGACGAGAACCTCAAGAAGCAGGGTGCAACAGAGGTCGTTGAGGAGCCAGTTCAACAGGAGGACACGGAAGCGGGCATGGCCACTGGTCAGCAGGCGCACATTCCGTCGGGAGACGCCGAGACAGCTGCCAACAAGGAAGCGAGCAACGGGGACGATGACATGCAATGGGCAACCCGAGGGACACCTGTCGAAGAGGAGCCATGGCCAGGCTATCTGCCAGAGTATGTGCCAGACTATACGCCAGTTGTCTAACCCCTCAAGGGGTCTATTCTTTTTTAATAGTTTCTCCTCTAGTAGCATATTAGTCAACTCAGCTTTGTGTTTCTTAAGACTGGTAAGAACTCAATTGTTAGACTTACCCAGTTGGCTGAACTGGTTTCTCCCTTTGGAGCAGTTCAGTAACTACAATCCGGATGGTATTAATTTTTGTAATTATGGTCTGGTTTTTTGAAGGCCCTTATATATAAAACTACTTACAAAAAAAAAAAAAAAAAAAAAACTATTCCTTACAAATTTAATCCTCCCAGGCTATATCCAATAAACTTAAAATTGCAAAATTTTATTTTCAAATATTTTCTTTAAATTACATAAAATAAAATATTCAATAGGTTGATTTAAATATAGCTATATACTTCTTTAAATTAGATAAAATATAATATTCAATAAATTTATTTAGATATATTCCATATAGTTGTTTTTAAAGTGAAAAATACATTTATTTTATTTTATATAGAATATCTAATTTTATTTTCAAATATTTTCTTTAAATTAGATAAAATAGAATATTTAGATTCTATATTTAAAAATAGATAAAATTGAATATTTAGAAATAGCATATTTTATATTTTTTTATTAACTAACTATTTCTTACAAATTTTTCTCACTAATATTAAGCATAGAAAAATATGTAATTGATAAGATAAAATAAAAGATAAATTATTGAAAAAATATATTTAATGTTTTTTATTAACTAACTATTCCTTATAAATTTTCTTCACTAATATTAAGCGTAAAAAAATATGTAATTGTTAAGATAAAATAAAAGACAAATTATTGAAAAAATATATTTTATATTTTTTTATTAACTAACTATTTCTTACAAATTTTCCTCATTAATATTAAGCATAGAAAAATATGTAATTGATAAGATAAAATAAAAGACAAATTATTGAAAAATATATTTTGTATTTTTATATTAAGTGACTATTCCTTACAATTTTAATCCTCTCAAGCTATATCCAATAAAGTTAAAATTGCAAAATTTTATTTTCAAATATTTTCTTTAAATTACATTAAATAGAATATTCAATAGATTCATTTAAATATAGCCCATATACTTCTTTAAATTAGATAAAATAGAATATTGAATAAAGAACGCAAAGGTGTGACAATTGTTCACATTTCCAAAGCTTAAAGAAAAAAACAACAACTGTCGACATACAACATGGGGACTTTCCACATGTTTTTCCACTCTCGTGGAAACTAGAACAAGTGGTGGACTGAGTGCCCCGACCACCTAACAATATTGAGCCTATCGGACCCGAACCAGAGACTAACATAGGCAAAATTTGAAAAAAAATATCCATTAAACCAAAGAGAAAAATATGTGAGAGGCTATGCATGCAGCGAGCCCAAGCTTCCATCTTGATGGAGTCTGAAGGTGAATGACTGACAACACGTCGAACATCAACTCTTCTCAGGCTCGCTTGACAGGGAATCGTATAGGGCATCCAGACGTTTGTTGAAGAAACTCTGGCGGTGCTGCTGCTCAGCCACGTCCCTTCTCATTTCAAAGATTAGAACCAGGTGGTCGTTCGTGAGTCTATAGGAATATGGAGTTGGGTGGCTGTGGTTCTCTTGAGCCTAGTTTTCCTCCAAAGTGGTAGCGACAGAGTCAAACGCAGCAGTAGAGTCCATGACAGTGACTTCTTCCATGGAGGTAGTGGAATTGTGCCCCGATTGGTCCTCCAGAGGTAAGGCTTCTTCTTCCACTATGCATCTTGTAGCAACTAACTCCTGAAATGGACTGGTTGTGCAAGTGGTGGGCTAGTGCTCCAGGGCGTTGAAGGAAGGAAAGGTAAGAATTCTACCCAATTGGGTGGAAATTCTTCTTCCACCGAGCATCTGCCTTGGAGACTCTCAGTGCTGGGAGGACATGGCTGTTGATGAGCCTACACGAACCAATTATGTGTAGAGAAGCCCGAATGGTCCTCGTATAGAGCTGGAGCTCGAGAGGTAAGTCCCGGGCCATGGTGAGGCCAAGGCTCTGAAGGAGCCTGCACAGACCAGTTCTGCCCCGAAGAGCCTGGATGGTCTCTGCTTAGTGTGAGAGATCGAGAGGCAGGCCCTGGGTGGTAGTAAGCTTGCCCTTGACAGGGCTTGCCTCGTTCTTGTGGCATGGTTGTGCATGGCACTAGGTAAGCAAAAAAACCAACCGAGCAGGGTGAATCTCGGAGCAAGATGAACAAAATGATGTTGGGATTTGGGCCCAAGTGCCCCATATAACACTTCCCACATAGTGAAAATACCATAAGGGCATTGATGGCTCTGGTAGCCATTAGTGCAGGTGTAATGACAATCTCAAATATTGTACTGAAGACGAGGAGCCGAGCTCGAGCTTCCATTAAGGCCCGCCGCACTAAGGCTTGGCTCTTATGCGTGAGAACCATCACGACTAGACAGGGAGGGAGGGTGGCGACGAGAGGATTTAACTGCCCTTGTAATCACCCCATCCATCGACGCATGTGGCCCATGTGTCACCCCATCCGAGGAGAGGAAACCCTGTAGAGCCAGTTCTTGGCACTGTTGTAGGAGTTTTGAGTCTTGATGATCCATGTATTAAGGATGAGGATCTCTTCTTGGGTATTGACAACTTCATTGGAAAGTTGACCAACTACTTTGTTGGCCTCCCTTTTGCATGTGAGGGGATGATAGTGAAGGGAGGAAGTAGTGAGGCTTGTAGAAGGGAGAGAGGACCTGTAAGGCGCCAGCTGGGAGTGATTTTTTTCGGATCTGAACCTTGGAGAACTTTGGTATCTAGAGAGATGATGAGTTGTGAATCTCCCTCTATGATTAGGGGCTACAAGTTGAGACTATGGGCTAGTTGGAGGCCTCTTATGAGGCCCCAGAGCTCAACTAAATTGTTCGTGTCATACCCCATAGAGCCTTCTTTGAGGCACTTGATTTTCCCTACGTTGTCTTTGATGACCGCTTCATAGCTTGCCTGTCCTAGATTATCCTTGGAAGCTCCATCAAAGTTTAAGTTCCAGAACCCTGAAGGGGGGCACCTCCAGAAAGTGGGAAAACGAGCTTTAGGGGCTAAGGGGTTGGAAAGACTAAGAGGAAAAGTTGGGCTGGAATTCTTCCAGGTGGCGAGAATGTTTAATTCTGGAGGGGCATCTGGGAAGTCCTCTGGATTCCAAGGTTGAATTTGAATTGTTTCCCAAATGATGGCGGTGATTCTTTCCCAAACATCCGAGAGGTGGAAGGGTTGAGAGTGGAAGATACGCCTATTTCTTTCTTTCCACAATTTCCAAATGATAAGCCTCGACAAAAGTTTCTATATTCTATTTAGGATCGGGCTTTGATAATCCCCAAAGCCCCAATTTCTTAAGGTGTTTGGGATGTTGGTTCTATCACGCTTTGTTTTCCTCATGATGGTAGTGGCTTGGTCCAAAATCTAATTGCTAACTTGACATTGATTGAATAAGTGTTCCATGGTTTCTTCCTGTTCACTGCAAAGATGGCATATTGAGGGCCCTATAAAGCCTCTTTTCCTTAAGTTGTCCCAGGTGAGGAGCCTATTCTAAAACGGAAGCCAGAGAAAGGTAGAAACCTTTGGCCAGAGTTTGGTCTTCCAGATTATGTGGGAGATGTGATCTTTTTCCTATGCTTGAAAGTTCTCTTGAAGCTGATAGGCCTCCTTGATCATGAAAGTACTAGTTGTTGAGTACCCCCAACGAAGGATATCCTTGTCCCTACTAATGCGGATTTTCTTGTTACCCATTGTTTCTTGCCAAGGCTGCATCTAGACATTGTCTGGTAGATGAATATTTTGAGATAGCATTTTCCAACTGTTCCAGGGGGTATTATGCTGGGTGTTGAGCCATAGGTCAACAACTTTGAGATCTCTTAAGTCTAGAAGGTAGGTCTTGTAAGGGGACAAGTTTTCCAGTGATTGCAGGGGAGGGAGTTGTTTCTAGGCATCTATCTGGAACTGTGCACTTCGTCCATTTCTTACTTCCCAGAAAGCATGTTTTTGAATGAGTGGGTGATTGCGCCAAGATGCATTCCAAATGTTGGAGCCTTGGATCCGATCATGAAGCCTTATGAGTTCTTCTTGTTGTAGGCCCAGAGTATATTTGTTTCGCCAGAGTTGCACCCAAATTTCATGAGGATATTTGAGCCATTGCCACTAGATTTTATCTCCCATTACGCTGTTAAGTTTCCCATGGTCGTGGAGCCATAAGACCCCCAAGGATGTGTGTTTTCAAAGCTTATCACAGCTAACTAGGGCCCAAATTTTGCCCTGTTTGTGGCCATTCCATAGGAAGTTCCTCTGAAGATTCCTTATGCTTTTTATGACCATTTCTGGGGCCTCCAGGGCTAAGAACATGTAGGTTGGGATGGCTTGGAGCACCAACTTCAGTAGGACAAGCTTCACAGGGAGGTCAAGGTTTCTGAAGGTCCAAGAACTGAGGAGATTGGAAATTGATAGGAGAAGGGAATTCCAGGATGTGTTGCAAGCTGTTGAGTCAGTGAGGGGTAGGCCAAGGTATTTGGATGGAAGGGAGCACCCAGGGATGTCAAGGATGTTGATGAATGAAACTATGTGATACATTATCCATCATACAAACCTGTGAGATGTGGATCATTGAAGCTATGTGAGTCTTTCTCTCAACTTACAAACCTTAGAGAAATCCCCTAATAAGGGTATGTGGTTCCTGCCTGAGACAAAGCTAGGAATGTAGAGATGAACTCCTCCATTCATAGAGTTGAGAAGAAGTCCAAATGATTATCCAGTGGGAAAGGCGATCTGTTGAGTTAGACGTGCCTGTGGTTGAGCACAAGGTGAACGTGTGAAATCCCAAAGTGTTGGGTGCATCATCATGTGAACAAGAAATGAAGATGATGTATTATTCTCCTCTGAGAAACAAAGTTGACGAGAAAATTCCAGATGATTCTCCTGTGCGAGGCAGTGAGAAAGAAGATTTGTAGAGTGGACATGTCTGTGGACGAGCACAGGTGAACATGTGAAGATCTGGTTCTTCTGTGTAATGCAGTGAGCCAGAGATATGACATCCCTATGGATGTTCCCCTAGTGGATGAGCATTAGTGGGTGTACCAGATCCTTTGCTATATATTTTTCAAGATTCATACCTTCTTGTAACCCTAATTGTTATGTAAAGGGTACAAGTCGGCCCCACCTTAATGTGATTAATAATAAATGTAAAAGATAATTAATCTGGTTAATAATAATAATAATAATACTAATTATTATTATTATTATTATTATAATGTGACTTAGAGAGGTCGGCCCGGTTGAGCCAATAGACACTTATGTTGATAGGACAAGTCTAATATAAGTAAAGGAAGATTCCCCATTGTGGAATCATATCTTTCATGTGAGTTTGGACATTTCAGCAAGTACACTTGTGAAAAGTGCACACCTCTCTTGGGTGCTAGTCTTCTAGGGTTTGAGAACCCTCTTGTGTGATATGGTTTATCTTGGTGGTGAAGGTATTTCACTTGAAGAATATAGCAAAGGATTTGGCTGGGTTTTCTTCCCTTGTTGAGAAAGGTTTCCCAGGATACTTCTTGTGTTCTTGTGCATGGTGTTTCTTATGTGATCTTGTGATCCGGATTATTTTCGGCACGAAATGAGAGCGGAGATATAATAAATAAATGCATAGAGATATTGCAGATATTCAATAATATAATAGAAATGTATCAAAGATGCAACCATAAACATAGATATATAGTAATACACAATTTCTATTAATCAGAGAAATGTACAGAGACTGTAAAAATACAGAGTGAAAGACTCGCTAGAATGGTGGCAACTTATCTCTGAGAAGAGATGTGACGGCTACTCGCATTCGCAAGAAGATGATTACAATGAGGCTCTGAAGGCCCTTTTACAATAAAGGGGAATTCCAAAAGTCCTAGACATCCAAAAACCTAACCCTAGGAGATGGAGCGCCAAAAGTCATGTGGGCCCCGTTTGGGTAAGTGAGTACATCAACTTCCCGGGGTCGTAACTTTTGCATACGATCTCCGTTTTAGGTGTGTGATAGCTCGTTGGAAAGGTATTGTAGAGGAGATTCATTTTGGGGGCTCAATTATGCCTTCAGAAATCATTGAGAACCTTGATCTCGAAAAACCTTCATTTGGACCCTCAAAATGGCCCCGAAAGTTAAAACCTGCTAAAAATAGTAAATTGCCAAAATGGCCAGAAAACTGTTTTGAGCCATTTGGAAAAGGTGGGTGGCCACCGATATCCACCTGGATCAATCCTCCCTCCTTAGGAAGCAATGGTCTCCATTGCGTTGAGTTCCCGGGGGAGAGGAAAAAGATTTTGTTGAATCTTCATCCTGGTGAGCTGCTTGTCTTGCTGGAGAAGTCACGCTGCTTAGTTTGTGGAAATCTGTCATGAATCTGTGGCTGGAAGGTTTGGACCTTTTTAACCAGTCTGGCTATTTTAGATGACTGTGTGCAGAAGGAATCTTCGTACTTTTCTACAACCTTGTCGACCTGCTTCTGTTGGATAGAAGGTGCTTTGGCCGAAGCTGTTGTGGCTGTAGTATCCTTCTGTTCACCCTTTGAACAGATTGTGGAGAAGATGAATTTTGTAGTATGAGACCTTGCAACACTGTTTAGGTGGGGCAGTAGTTGGAACTACCTCTGGTATCCTATATAGATGACCCCCCAGAGTAATAATGACACTACAGGGTCGAGACTCATAGATAGCATGGAGTTTCCACATATATGGCTGGCCCAAGAGAACATCACAGACATCCAGTGGGGAAACATCACATAATACCTCATCCTTGAAGGGTTGGATGCCGTATGACAATCGACACTGNTCTGGATCTGTTGGTTCTTCTGGTTGAATTGCTGCGGTCGCGACAATAGCAGTGGGGTCTGTGTTGATGACCTGTCTTTTACCAGTATTTTCAGAATCAGTTTCTGAATCAGGGTTCGGCTCCTTGTCTTTGATCTCGGCCACCAATGACTGTTTTGAGTGACATTCATCGGTGTTGTGCCAGTGGATTTTGTGGAAATCACACCATTTTCCGGTGTCCTTCTTTGTCTTCCCATGACCCTTCTTTTCCTGTGGCTTGGACTGGTTTTTGGGAGACTGTTTGTTAGGGTTTTCTTTGTCATACTTTGGTTGTTGTGGATTTGCAGACCCAAACTCCCGTTTGTTCTGGTGCTTAAATTTCTGCTCGATTTTAACAGCATATCGATAGGCAGCACCGAGTGATGAGATGTCCA
>JASDQU010739633.1:470789-493778 GCA_032191745.1 Picea mariana
CTACTCGCATTCGCAAGAAGATGATTACAATGAGGCTCTGAAGGCCCTTTTACAATAAACAGGAATGCCAAAAGTCCTAGACATCCAAAAAACTAACCCTAGGAGATGAAGCGCCAAAAGTCATGTGGGCCCCGTTTGGGTAAGTGAGTACATCAACTTCCCGGGGTCGTAACTTTTGCATACGATCTCCATTTTAGGCGTGTGATAGCTCGTTGGAAAGGTATTGTCGAGGAGATTCATTTTGGTGTCTCAATTATTCCTTTAGATATCATTGAGAACCTCGATCTCGAAAAACCTTCATTTGGACCCTCAAAATGGCCCCGAAAGTTAAAACCTGCTAAAAATAGTAAATTGCCAAAATGGCCAGAAAACTATTTTGAGCCATTTGGAAAAGGTGGGTGGCCACCGATATCCACCCGGATCATCTTGGTTGCTCCAACATTGTTTTTTATGGTTATGTGAAATGATAAAATGTAATGAACTTCATGCTTAACTTGGATTTTAAAAAAGTCAACATGGTATCAGAGCATAGGTCTTGGAAGAACCCATTTCACAAGCATCCACCAAGCCTCCTCTCAACTTTTGCAGAACCGTACGACCCTTCTAGGGTTTCCAGAAAATTCTGTACAACCTCCCTTTCAGTGGTGATTCAGCCCTTAATACTTGGATGCTAGGGATACTTTTGGCATAGAAGAGTACAACCTCTTCCAGCGCACCTCCAGAGACTCTCAAAGTGAAATTCTAAGCATTTTGAAATTTTGGCCCTAGGGTTTCTAGGGTTTCACTAATTTCTACAGAAATTTCAGAATTAGGGTTTTTGCAACTCATTGAAGGATCTCTTCAGCTCACCAATGTTCTCCTATATTTCAAAGGCTTATTGTTGGTAGTTATAAGTCCAATAAAACCTAAAAGTGCTAGCCTAGCCTAGTCGTTAGGTTTTCTAGCCCAGTTGACAAAGGGTTGTGAAGAATCTAAAATTATGATGAACAAAAACTATGATGGAGGATAAGCTTGATAGATCAAGAAACTTCAAGTTCTTGGAAAACAATACTTCTGAGGAAGAATTATTGTGGGTAATACAGAAGGGTTTACCAGAGACAACCATCAATGAATAGAAGGAAGATGACGTCAGGACAAGGAAGTCAATCACCTACATAAGCCCTTACATTGAAGGGCCAGCTTCAAAATAACAAAGATGAAAAAAGGTGATACTATGACTATCTTCTTCATAAAATTATCAGAGGATAGAGATCAACCAAGAGCCATTGGAGAAATCATATCAACATCCTCAGGTATGCACTTGTATATAATATTTGTATTATTGTCATGAGGGAAATTGCAAGAAGAAGGAAACTTTTACTGAAGTCATGGATCCAAAGGGATCTCAGTACATTCAGAGGAACAACACACTCAAAGTAAAGACTCCAGGTTTGATTGTTGAAATTTTCATTCCTATAACCTATATTTCTAAAAGTTTTCTACATTACAAGTAGGTGTTGTAGTTGTGACAACATTCCTTAAATTGTTTTGATTCTAGAGATGTACTCATTATTCTCCTTTAGGAGATATTCTTGTGTTGGTTATTTTTGTTTTCTTGTTCCAGATAAGTTAACAAGAAAATAAGATGCTTATCATTTAGAGGGAGGCACTTGACTCAGAGGGAGTCAAAACTATTTGAGAAAGAGGAAGAATAGAACCATCATTGAGACAACCAATGCTATAAGGCATGATCATAATCTTTCTAGGATTCCATGGGAAGAAACATGCATGATCCAGATTTTATGAGAAGAATGAAATGAATACAGATAATTAACAAGTGCTTAACACAAAATAATAGAGATACAGTAAAACTTGTTTTCTATTCAATAACAAAATAAGCTGAAACTGTAAAATGCAGTGGAAACAAGCTTGCTGGAATGGTGGTTGCTTATCTCTGAGAAGAGATGTGACAGCTACGTGCATTCACAAGAAGAAGATTACAATGAGGCTCCGAAGGCCTTTTTACAATAAACAAGAATTCCCAAAACCCTATACATCCAAAAAACTAACCCTAGGAGATGAAGCGCCAAAAGTCATGTGGACCCCGTTTAGGTAAGTTAGTACATCAACTACCCGGGGTCGTAACTTTTGCATACGATATACGTTTTAGGCATATGATATCCCGTTTGAAAGGTATCATTGAGGAGATTCATTTTGGGGGCTCAATCATGCCTTTGGCTATCATTGTGGAGCTCGATCCTGAAAAACCTTCATTTAGGCCCTCAAAATGGTCCTGAAAGTTAAAACTGCCAAAAATAGTAAATTGCCAAAATTGTTAGAAAACTGTTTTGAGCCAGTTGGAAAAGGTGGGTGACCACCGATATCCATATGGATCAATCTTCCCTCCTTAGGAATCAATGGTCTCCATTGTGTTGAGGTCCCCCATCAGATGAGGAAATTTTTGCTGAATTTGGCCCTGTGTGAGCCACTTGCCTTGGTGCAGGAGCTACCCTGCTTTGACGACTCGATAAAGCTGGATCCTTTGTTGTCAAGTGCCCTTGATTCGTGTGTCCACAATCTGATCATTGGATTCCTATTGTATGTAGTCAGGGTTGAGCTATGTTGGTTTCAGTTGTTCAGCTACTTCTGAGGTGTCTAATAATGGTAGGAAATAAGGGCGAAGGAGATCCACGTTGAACACTGGGTGCATGCCAAGGAAGGGAGGAATGTTGAGCTCAAAAGAATTATTCCCTATGGCCTTGGGGATAGTGTACGACCCATAACGAAGTGGGAGAAGCTTCCGATGGGGTCCTGTAAGGCATTCTTTCTGCAAGTGCAACCAAACTTTGTCGCACACCTTAAACCTATGTGGCACCCGATGTTGATCATGGCGCTATTTGTACTTGTCATTGGACTTCTGTAGGATATCATGAACCTGTTGGTGGATGTGCTGGATCCACTCAATGAACCGGGTGGCTTTGTCAGATTCAGTTGGAGTAGGAGATGAGTCGGTCGAGGTGACCGTAAGGGGAAGTGCAACATCTATGGGATCCAATGGTTGGAATCCCAACCCCACCTGAAAGGGGTTGTGGCCGGTTGAGCTATGCAGGGCTCGGTTGTAGCTATTCTAGACATAGGGAAGGCTCTCATCCCATGTGCGAGGGTGCTTTGAATTATACATGCAAAGGATATGCACAATCATTCGATTTACAACCTCAGTTTGGCCATCTGTATGGGGGTGGAAGGCCATGGATTTGGTGAGCTTGGTGTCCAAAAGTGACCAGAGGCTCAATTAGAATGTGATGAGAAATTGACTATCCCGATCTGAGACAATAGTTTGTGGGATTCCAAAATGTACCTAGTCGTGTTCAAAGAAGAGCTTGGTAGTGGCCTCTACTATGATGCTCTTCTTGTAGGCAACCAGAATCGCCATCTTAGAAAAGCGATTAGCAACCACAAAAACACAGTCATTTCCCCGCTTGGTGGACGGGAGGCCCAACATGTAGTCCATTGAGATGGATTCCCATGGCCTGCTAAGGGTAGGAAGAGGTGTTAGAAAAACAAGACCGTGGAGCAATAAAATAAAACAAATGCAGAAACAAAACACAAAAGATACATAGATTTACGTGGTTCACCCAGTGTGGGCTACGTCCACCAGAGAAATTGCCAGGTCCTTCCTTTATTATTATCCAGCTTATGAAGGGATACAACCTACAACAAACCCGCTGTAACTTCCTCTTCTTTCTCTCATAGTCTCCTATCTTAGAATACAATATTCACCATCCACCATAGCTGCAATACATTTTCCTCATAAAAAGGGTTGCTTTCTAGGGCAAAAAAACCTAACATAATCTCTATCGTTAGATCCACGACCTTATAATGAACGATCCAGATTTACAATGAAATTACAATATATATTTACAAGGCAATTTTTCCTTCGGGGGCTTCACCCCCGAACCCCCATTTGGGGATGCTTCCCCCGAATCCTCGCTGGGGCCTTGCTTTCCCCCAAACCCCCTAGCTAGGGGGGATAGCCCCCCTGGACCCCGCAGAGGGGGTACCCCCCCTCTCCACTCCCCCGCATGGAAGAGTGTACATACTTCTGGGGTGTAAATACTTCATGGGGTATAAACACGGCTGAAAGTAAAAGACCTCTGAATCAAGAAGATAATTAGGCTCCACAACTAACAATCTCCCACTTGAAGACTAATCTCAACAAATCCATTGTTGCTGTATATGCTAGAATCTGAACCTTCTTGGACCTGGCAAATTTCTCATCTTCATCTTCATTCTTGAAGACCAACTGAAACTGAGTCAGTTTCTCCCTGGTTACTCCCTTTGTTAACATGTCTGCAGGATTCTGGCTAGTGTGTATCTTTTCCAACTTCAAATGCCCATCTTCCAAGCTGGATCATATGAAGTGGTACCTCAACTGTATATGCTTAGTATTTGAATGGAAGGCTGAGTTCTTTGCAAGATGAATGGCACTCTCATTGTCATAGTACAACCTGCTATTCTCTTGCTTCTTTCCCAATTCCTCCATAAACCTTTGTAACCAAATCATCTCTTTACTAGCCTTTGTAGCAACAAAATACTCTGCCTCTGTTGTTGAAAGTGCAACAACCTTTTGCAGTTTTGAAATCCAACTTACTGTTGTTCCACCTATAGTAAACACATACCCTGTGGTACTCCTGCTATCTTTTTCACCTGCCATATCTGAATCAACATATCCTTGTAGAACAGTTTCTGAACCTCCAAAACATAATGCATGATTAGCAGTACCTCTCAAGTATCTGAGAATCCACTTTACTGTGTCCCAATGTTCTTTACCTGGATTTTTCATATATCTTCTCACAACTCTCACTGCATGTGCAATATCTGGTCTTGTGCAAACCATTGCATACATCAAGCTACCAACTGTTGATGAATATGGGACCCTGGACATGTATTCTATCTCCTCCTATGTCTTGGGACACATTTCCTTAGTTAATTTGAAATGGATGGCCAAAGGTGTACTAACTAGTTTTTCATTCTTCATTCTAAACCTCTCCAACACCTTCTCCGTGTACTCACCCTCATACAATGTCAGTTTGCAATTTTTCTTGTCTCTTGTTATTCTCATACCAAGGATTTTCTTTGCAGCACCCAATTCCTTCATCGCAAATAAATTGGATAATTTCTTCTTAAGAAAATTTATATCCTTCATATTAGACCCTGCAACAAGCATGTCATCTACATACAATAGCAAGATAATAAAGCTTCCATTTTCTAGCTTTTTAAAATAAACACAGTGATCAGAATGACATCTACTATAACCCTGTTCTATCATAAACCTATCAAACCTCAGATACCACTGCCTTGGAGCTTGCTTTAGTCCATATAAGCTCTTCTTCAACCTACATACCAAATTCTCCTTCCCTTTGACCTCATACCCCTGTGGCTGCTGCATATAAATCTCTTCCTCCAAATCCCCATGGAGAAAAGATATTTTTACATCTAACTATTCAAGATGCAAATCTTCTACTACCACAAGACTTAAAATAGTTCCTATTGAAGTCATTTTAACAACAGGAGAAAATATTTCATCAAAATCTATACCTTTCTTTTGTGCAAACCCCTTTACAACAAGTCTAGCCTTGTACTACTTTTGTCCTCCATCTTCTTCCTTCAACTTGTAAACCCATTTATTCTGCAATGCTCTTTTTTCTGCAGGAAACTGAACCAAGTCCCAAGTATGGTTATTTACCAAGGAATCCATTTCTTCTTTCATGCCTTGCTCCCACTTCCTTTTGGTGTCTACTTGAATTGCCTCTTCATAACATTCTGGTTCACCAGAATCAGTCAACAATAAATAATACAATGAAGGAGAGTATCGTTTAGGGGGTATACTTAACCTAGTAGATTTTCTAACAACACTTGCAGGTGTTTGAGGTACCTGCTGCTCCTGTTGTTGTACATTTTGATTTTTTGGTTCCTTTGGAATTTCTTTTTCAGTGATCTCATCAAACACTGTGTATTCTTGTTTTTCTTTTTCCTGTTTCTTTCCCTGCAACTTGTATTTGTACATGACCTTCACATTGAATATGACATCTCTAATCCTAATGATTTTGTTATTTTCATAATCCCATAAGCGATAACAAAAATAATTAACACCATATCCAATAAAGGCACACTTCTTGGATTTTTCCTCAAGCTTTGTTCTATTTTCTTTATCAATATGGACAAATGCTTCACAACTGGAAGTTTTCAAAAATAATAGTTTACCTTTTTTCATGTTCATTCCTCCTCTGGAATTCTACCATCCAAAGATCTTGAAGGTCCTCTGTTTATTAAGTAAATAGTAGTATCTACAACATTTGCCCAAAACTGTAAGGGCAAACCAGCATGCAATCTCATACTCCTTGCACGCTCCATGATTGTCCTGTTCATCCTTTCTGACACACCATTTTATTTTGGTGTTCTTGGAACTGACTTCTCTCTACAAATCCCATGGTATGAACAATAATCATCAAAATCCTTACTGCAATATTCACCTCCATTATCTGATCTGAGACACTTCAACTTTTTTCCTGTCTCATTCTCAACCAAAGCTTTCCATTTCTTAAAAGTATAAAAAACATCATATTTTTTTCGAATGCAATAAACCCAAGTTTTTATAGTTGCATCATCAATAAAAGTAATATAATAATGAGAGTCACCAAGAGATGATACCTGAGTTGGTCCCCATACATCTGTTTGCACAAGCTCTAACCTTTCACTCTTCTTTTCTTTTCCGACTCTGAGAAATCTGACTCTCTTTTGTTTTCCATAAACACAATGCTCACATAAGTCCAAATCAATTTGTTTAAGATATGAAAACAAATTTCTTTTGTGAAGTATCTGCATCCCCTTTTCACTCATGTGTCCAAGCCTATGATGCCACAGTGTTGTATCCACTCCTGTAGAAGCTAAAGAGATAGAAGAGTCAGTATTACCAGTACATAAATACAATGTACCTACCTTCTCTCCTTTCGCTATCACCAATGATCCTTTGATGACCTTCCATGTCTTATTTGTAAATATGGATATACAACCTTCACTTTCCAACTGCCCTATTGAAATTAGATTTTTCCTTAAATCTGGAACATGTCTTACCTCTTTCAACAACCATTAGTTTCCATTGCGTTTCTTTATTTTTACCTTTCCCATTACAACAATTTTGCATGGTGCATCGTCACCCAAATGAACCTGTCCAAAATCACCTTGAAGATAATCTAGAAAATGTTTCCTATGGGGTGTGACATGAAATGAAGCTCCTGAATCTACTACCCAAGACTTAGAAATATTATCTACAGAAATAATCAAAGCATCTTGTAAAACATCACCTTTTACATTTGCTTCTTGATTTCTCTCATGCTGTCCATCTCTTTGTTTCTTTCGAGCTTTGCATTCTTTCTTCAGATGTCCTTTCTTCCCACAATTCCAACACTCTATCTTTCCAAGTCTGGATTTGGATCTGCCCTTCCTAGAATTGCCACGGTTCCCGAAACCCTTTCCTCTATCCTTTTGTCTTCCCCTGTTCTCCATGTTCAACACATTTCCTGATGTCTCACCTGTGCTTTTCCATTGCATTTCCTCACTAAGGATAACACCAACAACATCATCAAATTTAAAAGTATTTAACCAGAGATAGAGTTACTTACAACCATGACTAAGCCATTCCAGCTTTCTGGCAATGAGCGCAAGATTAGAAGAGCCCTGACCTCATCATCAAAGTCCACTTTTACAGAACTTAGTTGATTAGTAACCGTATTAAAATCATTTAAATGATCTGCAACATACCCACCTTCTGACATCTTCATATTAAATAATATATTCATTAGAAATACCTTATTGGACGCTGAGGGTTTTTCATACAATTTGGCCAATGCGTCCATCAAACCCTTCGTTGTCTTTTCTTTGGAAATATTGAAAGCCACCGATGCTGCCAAGCTTAGCCGTATCGTTCCTAGAGCCTTTATGTCAATAATCTTCCATTCTTCGTCCTTCGTAGCCGCCGGTTTCTTTTCTATTCCACCCAATGGTAGGAATAGATCCTTTTGATATAAATAGTCTTCCATCTGCATCTTCCATAACTGGTAGTTTTGGCCGTTAAATTTCTCAACCCTAAAATTTCCATCTTCCAACATTGCTCCCACTCGAACCAAGAACCCTCTTTTCYTGCGAGTTACCTTTCGCTCTGATACTAGTTGTTAGAAAAATAGGACCGTGGAGAAATAAAATAAAACAAATGCGGAAACAAAACACAAAAGATACATAGATTTACATGGTTCACCCAGTGTGGGCTACGTCCACCAGAGAAATTGACAGGTCCTTCCTTTATTATTATCCAGCTTATGAAGGGATACAACCTACATCAAACCCACTGTAACTTCCTCTTCTTTCTCTCACAGTCTCCTATCTCAGAATACAATATTCACCATCCACCTTAGCCACAATACATTTCCCTCATAAAAGAGGGTTGCCTTATAGGGAAAAAAACCCTAACATAATCTCTATCGTTAGATATGTGACCTTATAATGAACGGTCCAGATTTACAATGAAATTACAATATACATTTACAAGGCAATTTTTCCTTCTGGGGCTTCGCCCCTGCTGGGGGCCTACTTTCCCCCGGACCTCACAGAGGGGGTAGCCCCCTCTGCACTAGGGATGATTTTAGGGGCTAAATTTCGCTCATGGGCTAATTTTCCATGGTTTTTCCAAAAACAAGATTCCCTCTTCTAAAAATGATTCACCCAAATTCTATAGGATAAAATTATTTTACCTTAAAAATCGTCAAAATTTTATACAAAATATATAAAATTCTTAGAAATTTGAATGTTTTTACAAAAATATCGCCAAACATTTATAGTTGGCATATGAAAGATTAGTAAGATTCACCAAGGTTTCTACATTTTAAATTAAATTTCCATTCTTAAAATCATCCCTACTCTGCACTCCCCCGTGTGGAAGAGTGTACATACTTCTGGGGTGTAAATACTTCATGGGGTGTAAACACAGCTGAAAGTAAAAGACCTATGAATCAAGAAGATAATAAGGCTCCACAACTAACAAGAGGGGTGTACATGCCCTGTTTCTTAGTGGTCAGTTTGGCAATAGCGCAGGCAGTGCAGGACTTGATATACTTGCTGACCTCTTGTCGAAGTTTCGGCCAGTAGAAATGTTTTTGTAGCATCGCCACTGTCTTTTCGACGTCGAAGTGTCCTGCCACCTGACTGTAGTGGGCTTCCTATATCATCTTCGCTTGCTCACTTGATGGAACACAAATATGTCATCGATGACACAACAACCCATCCTGGAGATGGAAATTATCAACAACTGCGTTTGCACCCAACATTTGGTAGGTGGTGGTGAAGTCAGGGTCTGTCTCATAGAGTTGGGTCCATCCAGATGTCTCATGGCCACAAGAGTCTAGCATCATGGTGAGTGCCACGACTGGTGGTCTGATGAGGCAATCAGTGACACGATTGGTGCTTCCTGTTTTATACTTGATGTTGAGGTGGAATTGCTGCAAGTATGTGGACCACTTTTGATGGCGGTCATTCTATAATTTTCCCTGTGTCTACATGAACTACAATGGCTTATGATCAGTGTGGATGACTGTCTGCTTCCAAAGAATGTAATGTCTTCATTGGTGGCAGGCTTGTACAACGGAGTACATTTATTTTTCATAAGTAGGGTACTTATGGACAGTATCTGACAGTGTCTCACTATGATAGGCCATGGGGTGGCTGTGCTGAGTGAGAATGGTGCCCACAACATATTATGAAGAATCTGTCTCGATTTCAAAGGGATTTTGGAGGTCTGGTAGTAAAATTACTGGGGCTGAGCACAAGCACTACTTCAAATCATCGAACTCTTGTTCTTAGGACCGGCCCCACGCAAATTTTGCCTTACCACCACCCCTGTTCATTTGGTTTATGGCCCATGCAATATGGGAGAATCCCAACACGAACATGTGGTAGAAATTGGCAAGGCCCAAGAAGATCTGAAGCTCAGTGAGTGTTGTTAGGGCTGGCCAGTCATGGATGACTTGGATCTTGGTTGGATCCACATGTACGCCATGTTGATCAATGATGTAGCCCAAGTAATGGACCCTGTCCATGCCGAAGGATCATTTTTCCAAGTTGGTGTATAGCTTGTGCTGCCGTAGGGTGTGCAGAACTTGCTGAATATGCTGCAAGTGTTCGACCCAAGTCTTGGTGTAAATTAGAATGTCATCCAGATACACCACTACAAAAGTATTGGTGAATGGTCGCAAGATATCGTCCATCATCCTCATGAAAGTGGCTGGAGCATTTGTCAAACCAAAAGGCGTGACCAACCATTCAAAAAGGCCTTCCTTTGACTTGAAGGCGGTCTTCCATACATAAGTCTGTTCTATCGGGACCTGGTGGTAGCCAGACTTCAGATCAATCTTACTCAAGTATTTGGCCCCCATGAGTTGATCAAGGAGGTTGTCGATTCAGGGAATCGGGTACCGGTTTCTGATTGTGATTTTATTCAGAGCCTGGTAATCAATACAAAGTCGCCAAGTTCCATCTTTCTTCTGTAGCAGCACGATTGAGCTCCCGCAAGGTGATGAGCTGGGATAGATGTGCCCCTTGTGGAGCAGTTCTTAGATCTATCGCTTGATATCCTCATTCTCTAACAAAGAGCGGAGATAGACTGGCCCATTGGGCAGCGGTGCTTCAGGGGTCAGATCAATGGGGTGCTTGACCTGGCAGTGAAGAGGTACCCCTGTAGGTGAGGAGAAGATATCTGAGTATTCTTCCACGAACTTATCTACTTGCTTTTTCTATGTGGAGAGGCTGGCCGTGGTTGTGATCTTTCGCTTATTCTGAGAGCGAATCACGAAGAAGACAAACTTCCCCGTCTGAGAGATGACCTTCCTGCATTGATTAGAAGAGATCAAAGAAATAACATTAGGTGGGACTACCTCGGGTATCCTGTATAATTTCTTGTTCAAAGTAATAATAACACTACGAGGCCTAGAATCATATACAACATGACGTTTCCATAAATAAGGTTGGCCCAAAAGAACATCACAAACTCTGAGAGGAGAAACATCACATAATACATTGTCTTTGAAGGGCTTGATGTCGTACGACAATCAACATTGTTGGCTGACGTGGAGATCGCTTCCTTGGTGGAGCCATCCAATAGTGTAGGGTTGTGGGTGCGACGTTGTTGGCAGGGTGAGATACTTGACGACCTCTGTTGAGATGAGCTTCTTCTGGCTACCGCTATCAATGATGAAGTGCAACAGGGTTCCTTTTACCCACATCTGTGAATGGAAGAGGTGCTCTCCTTCTTCTGGCTCGTCTGGTTCAGCAGGCTGGAGCTTGGTAGTAGCAATGGTGGAACTGTTCCACGTCAATGATCCGTCTTCCCCTTTATGGTTCTAGCTCAGAGTCATTATATGCATATGATTCAGAGGCTTTCACTTCGTCCACCAACGACTGCTTTGAGCAGCAGTTAGTAGTGTTATGCCAAGGGATCTTATGGAAGTCACACCACTTCCCGGTATCTTTCTTTGTCTTTCCAGTGTCCTTCTTTGCTTGTGGCTTGGATTGGTTGTCATGATACTGTCCATCTTTGCTTTGTCCTTTTTTCTGTGGGTTGGGGCTGCCCTTTCCCAGCTTTTTTTTTGAGGGGTTCCCAGGCCCAAATTGCCACATATTTTGTTTGAGCTTCTACTCGATTTTGACGACATATCGGTAGTCTATGCCCAAGGATGAGATGTCCAGAAATTCCATTTCGGTCTGGATGTATCTATGTAGAGAACCACGATACTTGAGCACTAGATGTCACTCCAAATCTTTGATACCCAACTTGGTGTGCAAGGTATGGAAGATATTTGTGAACTCTGGCACTAGTTGGTCTCTTTCTTGCCACAGTGCGGTCCATTTGGTATACATGTCTTCATAACTTCCGACAGGGTAGTATTGTTCTTTAATATCATCCCTGAAGGATTCCCAGGTGGTCGTGACTGAAAATAATGAGGTTTCCTCTATTTCCTTTTGCTCACAGAAAGTTTCCCACCAATATTTGACATGGGGAATGACTTTGAGGAGCGCAAAAGTAATCTTTTCTCTATTTGAAAAGTTATGGATAGAAAAATACCCTTCTAGTAGATTCAACCACTTTTCTACAACATCTGTGTCTATCTGACCTTCAAATATAGGAATATTGAAGTTTATTTGTACCTTGAAGGGGGCGGCACCTCGATTCGAAGAAGACGCGTCGCCTGTTGGTAGCCACCGAAGGATTTGCACGAAACTATCCATCATCTCGTTCCTCTGTTGCGTGAGGGCTTCCTCAATCAATAGTTTGAAAGGATATCCTATTCCATCATCTTTCTTTTCTCCTGCCATGAGAGGTCGCTTGGGCATGCAAGAGCTTCTGTCCTCAAGAGAAAAAAGCTCGAGACCCAACTCTTTGTACTCCGACCTCATTGGGGACATGCATTAAGATGATAAGGAGCAGACCACTCTAATACCACTGATCCAGATTTTATGAGCAGAATGAAATGAATATAGATTATTAACAGGTGCTTAACACAAAATAACAGAGATAAAGTAAAACTAGTTTTCTATTCAATAACAAAATAAGCTGAAACTGTAAAATACAGTGGAAACAAGCTTGCTGGAATGGTGGCAGCTTATCTCTGAGAAGAGATGTGACGACTGCGTGCATTCGCAAGAAGAAGATTACAATGAGGCTTCAAAGGAATTTTTACAATAAACAAGAATGCCCAAAACCCTAGACATCCAAAAACCTAACCCTAGGAGATGAAGCGCCAAAAGTCATGTGGGCCCCATTTGGGTAAGTTGGTATATCAACTTCCCGGGGTCGTAACTTTTGCATACGATCTCCGTTTTAGGTGTGTGATAACCCATTGGAAAGGTATCATCGAGGAGATTCATTTTGGGAGCTCAATCATTCCTTTGGCTATTAGTGAGAAGATGAATCCCTAAAAACCTTCATTTAGGCCCTCAAAATGGCCCCAGAAGTTAAAACTCCTAAAAATAGTAAATTGACAAAATTGTCAGAAAACTGTTTTGAGCCAGTTGGAAAAGGTGGGTGGCCATCGATATCCATATGGATCAATGCATGAAATAGTATATGTGTATAAAAAGAGTCTTCACCAGACTTTGAAAAACATAACTCCCGAAGAAGTCTTCACCGGAATGAAGCCTGAGATTGAACACTTCAGGTTATTCAGGTGCCCAGTGTATTTCATGTACCCAAAGAGAAGAAGTCCAAGCTAGATCCTTTAGGATGAAAGGATACGGTGAATCTTCAAAAACACTCCAGATCGACATCCCTGGTTAGAGATAGATTGAGACAAGTAGAAACGTTGTCCTTGAAAAAGAGATAGTCTTTCAAAAACCCAGAGAATCTCAGATGGATATTGACAGTAAGAAAATACCTTCTCCCCTTCAACAGTTCAGAGGGAGACAAATATTATTCTAGTTGATCCAGTTCCTCCAGTTGATATGTTCAGAGATATTTAACTAGGGCATAAAAGGCCTACTTAGAATCACTCTGCAAGAGGCATAGAAACATAAAATCCTCTCAAGGCACATACCAAGAAAGCAAAAGATATTTTCGAGGAGCTATCCTTCAGTCATGAGCCACTTCATTGATGCTGAGCCTCCTTGTCTTAGAGAAGAAATAGGAGAACATGTATGGAAAGATGCCATAACAGAAGAATACCAGTATATCTTAAAGAATGATGTATAAGATATTATTTAGGGACCAGAAGGGAAGTTTGTGGTAACTTCCAAGTGGATCTATAAGATCAAGCATGCAGCTGATGGAAGTGTCGAGAAATACAAAATGATATCTATAGCTAGAGGTTTATCAAAAACAAAAGGAGTTGTCTATGATGATACACTTGATCCAGTAAACTCGATACACTTCCATACGTACTACCATGATTTGGAAACTATATCAGATAGATAAATTCTTGATGAGTTTAGGTTTCATCAAGAATGTTGTTGATCCAAACCTATATTATTACAGTGTTGGTGACAAGAGCCTGATTTTGATGACTTATTCAGAAAAACTTGTTGTTGGATACAAGTAATCCTTAACTTCTGAATTTGAGATGAAGAATCTCAGTATGATGCACTACTTCTTGGGACAAGAAGTATGACAGAGGACCGATGAGATTTTCCCAAGTCAAGGAATATGTACAGTGAAAATATTAAATAAGTTCAGTATGACAAAATGCAAATCCATGCCCACTCCAATGGTAATGGATTTGAAGAAAATGAGTGTTGATGATTTAGACGAGATTTATCCACATTTGATTGGATCATTGATGTATTTGGTTAACACCAGACTTGATTCATGCCATGCAGTGAGTATGCTTAGTCATTTCATGAGTCAACCGAGATAGAATCACTAGACAACAACAAAACATGTATTGAGATATATACGAGGCACAATTGGATATGGCTTGAGATATGCCTCCAGTGTGAAATTGAGTTTGTAGGATATGCCGATTCAGATTGAGAAGAAAGTACAGTGGATCATAATAGCACATCCGGTTGTTGTTCTACCGTGAAGTTTTCCATGGTTTCCTGATGCAGTAGGAAACAAAACTATGTGGCCTTGAGCACAACAGACACATAGTATATAACATTGAGTGTGCGAAGCAATATGGTTTCACAAGCTTCTGGCAGATTTACTTGACCATGAGATTAATCCTATGAGCCCTGAGAACCCAGTGTTTCCTTATGGATTGAAACATGATAAGATGAACATCCTTATATCATAGATATGATGCAGAGGAAAATTGTACAAATGCAATACCTTCCTACACATGAGCACATTGCAGACATCTTCACCAAACTAACTTGATGAAGAAAGCCTCCCTAGTTGAGAGGGAGTGTTGATGACACCAACCAAGACAAAATTCAAAGTACATCTGTGTGATACTTGGCATGATGAATAATGCCTCCCTAGCTGAGAGGGAGTGTTGATGAATGCAACTGTGTGAGACATTCTCCATCTTACAAACCTGTGGGATGTGGATCATTGCAGCTATGTGAGTCTTTCTCTCAGCTTACAAACCTGAGAGAAAGCCACAAAGAAGGGTATGTGGTTCATGCCTGAGAAAGAGCTAGGAACATAAAGATGACCTCCTCCATTCAGAGAGTTGAGAAGAACTCCAGATGATTATCCAGTGGGAAAGACAATTTGTTGAGTTAGATGTGCATGTGGCTGAGCACAAGGTGAATGTGTGAAGTCCCAAAGTGATGGGTGCATCGTCATGTGAACAAGAAATGAAGATGATGTATTAGCCTCCTTTGAGCAACAGATTTGATGAGAAAAATACATACGATTATCCTGTGCGAGGCAGTGAGAAAGAAGATCTTTAGAGTGGACGTGCCTGTGGACAAGCACATGTGAAAAATGTGAAGATTTGGTTCTTCTGTGTAATCCGGTGAGCCAGAGATATGTCATCCCTATGGACGTGCCCCTAGTGGATGAGCACTAGTGGATGTACCAGATCCTTTGCTATATATTGTTCAAGAGTTAGACCTGTCTGTAACCTTAATTGTTATGTAAAGGGTACAGGTTGGCCCCACCTTAATGTGATTAATAATAAATGTAAAAGATAATTAATATGGTTAATAATAATAATAATAATAATAATAATAATAATAATAATAATTATTATTATTATTATAATGTGACTTAGAGAGGTCGGCCCTGTTGAGCCAATAGACACTTTTGTTGATAGGACAAGTCTAATATAAGTAAAGGAAGATTCCCCATTGTGGAATCATATCTTTCATGTGAGTTTGGAAATTTCAGCANATAATAATAATAATAATAATAATAATTATTATTATTATTATTATTATGTGACTTAGAGAGGTCGGCCCTGTTGAGCCAATAGACACTTTTGTTGATAGGACAAGTCTAATATAAGTAAAGGAAGATTCCCCATTGTGGAATCATATCTTTCATGTGAGTTTGGAAATTTCAGCAAGTACACTTCCTTGGGAAAAGTGCGCACCTCTCTTGGGCACTAGTCTTCTAGGGTTTGAGCACCCTCTTGTGTGCTAGGGTTTATCTTGGTGATGAAGATATTTCTCTTGAAGAATATAACAAAGGATTTGGTTGGGTTTTCTTCCCTTGTTGAGAAGGGTTTCCTAGGATACTTCTTGCATTCTTGTGCATGGTGTTTCTTCTTGTGATCTTGGTTGCTGCAACATTATTGTTTATGTTTAAGTGAAATGCTAAAATGGAATGAACTTCATTCTTAACCTAGATTTTTAAAAATCAACAAAGGAGACAGACTTCTACTGGCGTGTTGAAGAAGAAGAGCTGTGACTTCTCTTGATTGAAGGTGGTTCCAGAGGCTTCGTTGAAGTCTGAGAGTGTAGTGAGAAGTTTGGCCACTTTCGTGACAATGGGAGTGTTCAGAAGAAAGGTATTATCAACAAATTGGTTGTGGGAAACAACCAGTTGGATCCCATGGATAGATAGGCCTTATAGGGTTCCATTAGCGATTGAGGCATAAAGATACCTCCCCAACCCTTGTGCCATGATCACAAAGAGAAAAGGTGAGAGTGAATCTCCTTGGTGTATGCCTCGTGAAGGGGAGAAGGGATTCGAGGGAACTCCATTAACTAGGATGGAGAAAAAAGCAGAAGAGGTGAGTTCCATGATCCATTCTATCCAATCCGAGATGAACCTAAAGGCCAAGAGTACCGAGTACATGTAATTCCATCTTAATTTATCAAAGGATTTAGAAAGATCAAGTTTTATGAGCATACTTGGTGTGTGGGTAGTCTTGAGTGAGTAGATGATTTCATGCACAAGGATTACACTGTCCATGATGTTGATGATTGCAGCTATGTGAGACATTCTCTAGCTTACAAACCTGTGAGATGTGGATCATTGCAGCTATGTGAGTCTTTCTCTTAGCTTACAAACCTGAGAGAAATCCTCTAAGAAGGGTACATGGTTTTTGCCTAAGATAGATCTAGGAATATAGATATGACCTCCTCCATGCAGAGAGTTGAGAAGAACTCTAGATGATTATCCAGTGGGAAAGGCGATCTGTTGAGTTAGATGTGCCTGTGGCTGAGCACAAGGTGAACATGTGAAATCCCAAAGTGTTGGGTTCATCGTCATGTGAACATAAATAAAGATGATGTATTATCCTCCTCTGAGCTAGTTGACGAGAAGACTCCATATGATTCTCCTGTGTGAGGCAGTGGGAAAGAATATCTATAGAGTGGATGTGCCTGTGGACGAGCACAAGTGAATGTGTGAAGATCTAATTCTTCTGTGTAATGCAGTGAACCAGAGATATGACATCCCTATGGATGTTACCTTAGTGGATGAGCACTAGTGGGTGTATCATATCCTTTTATATATATTTTTCAAGAGTTAGACCTTCCTGTAACCCTAATTATTATTTAAAGGGTACAGGTCGGCCCCACTTTAAAGTGATCAATAATAAATGTAAAAGATAATTAATTTCGTTAATATTAATTACAATAATAATAATAATTATAATTATAATGTGACTTAGAGAGGTCGACCCTATTGAGCCAATAGACACTTCTGTTGATAGGACAAGTCTAATATAAGTAAAGGAAGATTCCCCATTGTAGATTAATATCTTTCATGTGAGTTTAGAAATTTCAACAAATACATTACTTGGGAAAAGTGTGCACCTCTCTTGGGCGCTAGTCTTCTAGGGTTTGATAACCCTCTTGTGTGCTAGGTGTTTCTTGGTGGTGAAGGTATTTCTCTTAAATAATATAGCAAAGAATTTGGCTGGGTTTTCTTCCCTTGTTGAGAAGGGTTTCCCAGGATACTTCTTGTGTTCTTGTGCATGGTGTTTCTTCTGATCTTGGTTGCTGCAACATTCTTGTTGATGGTTAAGACAAATAAAAATTGAAATGAGATACATGTTTAACCTATATTATTTAAAAATCAACATGGTATCAAAGCATAGGTCTTGAAGATCCCATTGCATAAGCATTTTCCATCATTTCTCTCACACATCTGCAAAAACCGTATGACCCTCCTAGGGTTTCCAGAAATTCTGTATGACCTCCTCTTCTGAGAGTTTTCACCACTAAAAACTTGGAAGCTGAGGATAAAAAGGACATAGACAGGCATGGCCTCCTTCAACACACCTCCAACAAGTCTCATATTACATTTTTGGGCATTTCTAATTTTTGGCTCTAAGGGTTTCTAGGGTTTCGCCAAAATTCTGCAGAAAATTCTAAATTGTATTTCTGCAAACTTCTTGAAGAAGCTCCTCAACTTACTAGGGATATCATATTTATCAAGGATTATTGTTGGCAATCATAAGCCCAATAAAACCTAAAAGTGATAGCCTAGCCTAGCCATTAGGTTTTCTCTCCCAGTTGACAAAGGGTTGTGAAGAATCTAAAATTATGATGAACAAAAACTATGATGAAAGATAAGTTTGATGGATCAAACAAACTTCAAGTTCTTGGAAAACAATACTTCAGAGGAAGAATCATTGTGGGTAATAAAAAATCTTTTACCAGAGACAACTATCAATGAATGGAAGGAGGATGATGTCAAGACAAGGAAGCCAATCACCTACTCAAGCCCTTACATTGAAGGGCCAACTTCAAAATAACAAAGATGAAAAAAGGTGACACTGTGTCTATCTTCTTCATAAAGATATCAGAGGATAGAGATAAGCCAAGAGCCAGTGGAGAAATCATATCAACATCCTCAGGTATGCACTTGTATATATTATTTGTATCATTGTCATGAGGGAAATTGCAGGAGGAAGAAACCTTTACTGAAGTCATTGATCTAGAGGGATCTCATTGCATTCATAGGAACAACACACTCAAAGTAAAGACTCTAGGTTTGGCTGTTGTAATTTTCATTCCTCTAACCTATATTTCTATAAGCTTGCTACATTACAAGTAGGTGTTGTAGTTGTGACAACATTCCTTAAATTGTTTTGATTCTAGAGATGTACTCATTATTCTCCTTTAGGAGATATTCTTGTGTTGGTTCTTTTTGTTTTCTTGTTCTAGATAGGTTAACAAGAAAGAAGATGCTTATCCTTCAGAAAGAGTCACTTGACTCAGAGGGAGTCAAAACTATTTGATAAAGAGAAAGAATAGAACCATCATTGAGAAAACAAATGCTATAATGCATGATCAAAATCATTATAGGATTCCATGGGTAGAAGCATGCATGACACAGTATATGAGCAGAACAAGAGTATTCACCAGACTATGAAAAACATAACTCCCAAAGAAGTCTTCACCGAAATGAAGCTTGAGATTAAACACTTTAGGTTATTTGGGTGTCCAATGTGTTTTCATGTGCCCAAAGAGAAGCAGTCCAAGATAGATCCTTTAGAAAGAAATGATACATTGAATCTTCAAAGACATTCCAGATCACCACCCCTGGTCAGAGACAGATTGAGACAAGAAAAAAACATTGTCCTTGAAAAATAGATAGTCTTCAAAGACCCAGATAATCTCAGATGGATATTGACAGTGAGATAATACCTTCTCCTCCTTCAACAATTCATATGGAGACAAACATTATTCTAGTTGATCCAGTTTCTTCAGTTGATATGTTCAAATATATTGCAGTAGGGCATAAAAGGCCTACCTAGAATCACTCTGCAAGAGGCAGAGAAACATACAAACCTCTCAAGGCACATCCCGAGAAAGCAAAAGATATTTTTGAGCTATCCTTCAGTCATGAGCAATTTCATTGATGCTGAGCCTCCTTGTCTTAGAGAAGCAATAAGAGAACATGTATGGAAAGATGCCATAACAAAAGAATACCAGTATATCTTAAAGAATGACGCATAAGATATTATTCAAGGACCAGAAGGGAAGTCTATGGTAACTTCCAAGTGGATCTATAAGATCAAGCATGCAGCCGATGGAAGTGTTGAGAAATACAAAATGATATATATAGCCAAAGGTTTATCACAAATAGAGGGAGTTGTCTATGATGAGACTCTTGATCCATTAAACCCGATACACTTCCATCCGTACTACCATCCATGAGTTGGAAACTATATCATATAGATAAATTCTTGATGAGTTCGGATTTCAACAAGAGTATTGTTGATCCAAACCTATAGCATTATAGTGTTGATGATGAGAGCTTGATTTTGATGACTTATTCAAAAATCCTTGTTGTTAGATACAAGAAACCCTTGACTTCTGAATTCGAGATGAAGAATTTGAGTGTGATGCACTACTTCTTTGGACAAGAAGTATGACAAAGGACCGATGAGATCTTTCCTGAGTTAAGGAAAATATGCAGTGAAAATATTAAAAAAGTTCAAGTATGACAGAATGCAAAAACCACCGTGATGAATTTAAAAGAAGAAGATTGATGATGATTCAGACAAAACTAATCCACAACTGATTGGATCACTGATGTATTTGGTTAACACCAGACTTGATTCATGCTATGCAGTGAATGTACTTAGTCAATTCATGAGTCAGCCGAGACAGACTCACTAGATAGCAGTAAATCATGTATTGAGATATATATGAGGCACAATTGGATATGGCCTGAGATACGACTCCAGTGCGAAATTGATTTTGTAAGATATGCCTATTCAGATTGAGTAGAAAGTAAAATGGACCGAAAGAGCACATCTGGTTGATGTTCTACCATGAAGTTTTCCATGGTTTCCTGATGAAGCAGAGGAAAAAACTCTGTGGCCTTGAGCACCACAGAGGTAGAGTATATAGCATCAAGTGTGCGAAGCAATATGGCCTCAAAAGCTTCTGACAGATTTACTTTACCATGAGATGGATCCTATGATGATAACCAAAGAGCTGTGTGTAAAAATCCTTGACGAATCCAATGTTTCTTGATGGATCGAAACATGATGAGATGAAACGTCCTTATATCAAAGATATGTTGCAGAGGAAATTCATACACATGCAGTACCTTCCTACACATGAGAAGATTACAAACATCTTCACAAACTAACTTGATGAAGAAAGCCTCCCTAGTTGAGAGGGAGTGTTGATGACTCCAGCCAAGAAAAAATTCAAAGTACATCCGTGTGAGACTTGGCATGATGAAGAGTGCCTCCCTAGTTGAGAGGGAGTGTTGATGATTGCAGCTATGTGAGACATTCTCCAGCTTACAAACATGTGAGATGTGGATCATTGCAGCTATGTGAGTCTTTCTCTCATCTTACAAACATGAGAGAAAGCCCCTAAGAAGGGTACGTGGTTCCTACCTGAGACGAAGCTAGGAACGTAGAGAATACCTCATCCATTTAGAGAGTTGAGAAGAACTCTAGATGATTACCCAGTGGGAAAGGCGATTTGTTGAGTTAGACGTGCCTGTGGCTGAGCACAAGGTGAATGTGTGAAATCCCAAAGTGTTGGGTGCATTGTAATGTGAACATAAATGAAGATGATGTATTAGCCTCCTTTGAGGAGAGTTGATGAGAAGACTCTAGATGATTCTCCTTTGTGATGTAGTGGGAAAGAATATCTGTAGAGTGGATGCACCTGTGGACGAGCACAGGTGAACATGTGAAGATCTGGTTCTTCTGTGTAATGTAGTGAACCAAAGATATGGCATCCCTATGGATGTGCCCCTAGTGGATGAGCACTAGTGGGTGTATCAGATCCTTTTCTATATATTTTTCAAGAGACAGACCTACCTGTAACCCTACTTTTTATGTAAAGGGTACAGGTCGGCCCCACCTTAATGTGATTAATAATAAATGTAAAAGATAATTAATTTGGTTAATAATAATAATAATAATAATAATAATAATAATAATAATAGTTATAATGTGACTTAGAGAGGTCGGCCCTGTTGAGCCAATAGACACTTTTGTTGATAGGACAAGTCTACTATAAGTAAAGGAATATTCCCCATTGTAGAATAATATCTTTAATGCGAGTTTGGAAATTTCAACAAGCACATTTACTTGGGAAAAGTGCGCACCTCTCTTGGGCGCTAGTCTTCTAGGGTTTGAGAACCCTCTTGTGTGCTAGGTATTTCTTGGTGGTGAAGGTCTTTCTCTTGAAGAATATAACAAAGGATTTGGTTGGGTTTTCTTCCCTTGTTGAGAAGGGTTTCCCATGATACTTATTGTGTTCTTGTGCATGGTGTTTCTTCTTGTGATCTTGGTTGCTGCAACATTCTTGTTTATGGTTAAGACAAATACAAATTGAAATGAACTACATGCTTAACCTATCTTATTGAAAAATAAACACATGATGTGTCACCCATCCACATAACCTGATTTTTCCTTAGAGATGATGCAAGGGAGTATAGGTTTGAGCCTGAGTGCTATGACTTTTGTTATGATCTTGTAAATGAGATTACAAAACATGATCGATCGAAACTACTTTGGATTGGTAACCTACTCTTCTTTAGGGATCAAAGTGAGAAAAGTGGCATTAAGAGTGGAGAGTACCTGCTTTGAGTTTTGGGATTCCTCCACTAGTGAACAAACCTCTTTGCAGACCATCAACCAACAGTAATGGAATAAATCTATGGTGAAGCCATCCAACCCTGGGGAGTTTCCCGATGGAATTTCCTTGATAGCCTGGTACACTTCATCTTGTGTGATCGGTCTCATGACAGTTTCATTTTTCTTTGCAGTGATGAGGGTGGGGATATGCTGTGTGATCCTTCTAATGGCTGTCATCCTATCCACAGGGGGTTCTGAGAGTATTTCTTTGTAGTATCTTACCAATTCCTCTTCTATGTCTGCATGGTACATGAGAGTGTTACCTTGTGAGTCTGATCCAGGTGGATATCAGTGGCCACCCACCTTTTCCGACTGGCTCAAAACTGTTTTCTGGCAATTTTGGCAATTTACTATTTTTAGCAGGTTTTAACTTCCGGGGCCATTTTGAGGGCCTAAATGAAGGTTTTTCGAGATAAAGGTTCTCAATGATATATGAAGGCATGATTTAGCC
>JASDQU010739633.1:499607-528067 GCA_032191745.1 Picea mariana
TGCAAACCCTAGTGGAACACAATACAAGATATTTTATTGAGACAGCGTAGACATTGTGTAGAAACCCTACACTGTGCAAACCCTAGTGGAACAATACAAGATATTTCAATAAATTCATTTAGATATATCACATATACTTGTTTTTAAAGTGAAAATATATTTTATTTTATTTTATATAGAATATCTAATTTTATTTTCAAATATTTTCTTTAAATTAGATAAAATAGAATATTCAATAGATTCATTTAAATATAGTCCATATACTTCTTTAAATTAGATAAAATAGAATATTCAATAAATTTATTTAGATATAATCCATATACTTTTTAAAATTAGATAAAATAGAATATTCAATAAATTCATTTAAATATAGCACATATACTTCTTTTTAAAGTGAAAAATATAATTTATTTTATTTTATATAGAATATCTAATTTTATTTTCAAATATTTTCTTTAAATTAGATAAAATTGAATATTCAATATATTCTATATTTAAAAAGAGATAAAATAGAGTATTTAGAAATATAATATGTTATACATTTTATATTTTTGTATTAATTAACTATTCCTTACAAATTTTACTCACTAATATTAAGCATAGAAAAATATGTAATTGATAAGATAAAATAAAAGACAAATTATTGAAAAAATATATTTTATATTTTTGTATTAACTAACTATTCCTTACAATTTTTTCTCACTAATATTAAGCATAGAAAAATATGTAATTGATAAGATAAAATAAAAGACAAATTATTAAAAAATATATTTTATATTTTTATATTAACTAACTATTCCTTACAAATTTAATCCTCCCAAGCTACATCCAATAAACTTAAAATTGCAAAATTTTATTTTCAAATATTTTCTTTAAATTAGATAAAATAGAATATTTAATAAATTCATTTAAATATAGTTCATAAAATTAGATAAAATCAAATATTCAATAAATTCATTTAGAGATAGCCTATATACTTGTTTTTAAAGTGAAAAATATATTTTTATATAGAATATCTAATTTTATTTTCAAATATTTTCATTAAATTAGATAAAATAGAATATTCAATAGATTCATTTAAATATAGTCCATATAATTCTTTAAATTAGATAAAATAGAATATTCAATAAATTCATTTACATATAGCTCATTTACTTTTAAAAAAAATGAAAACTATATTTTATTTTCAAATATTTTCTCTACATTAGATAAAATAGAATATTGAATAGAATCATTTAAATATAACCCATATACTTCTTTAAATACGATAAAATAGAATATTCAATAAATTCATTTAGATATAGCCCATATACTTGTTTTTAAAGTGACAAATATATTTTATATTTTTGTATTAAGTAACTATTTCTTGCAAATTTTTCTCACTAATATTAAACATAAAAAAATATGTAATTAATAAGATAAAATAAAAGACAAATTATTGAAAAAATATGTTTTATATTTTTGTATTAACTAACTATTCTTTATAAATTTTCCTCACTAATATTAAGCATAGAAAAATATATAATTGATAAGATAAAATAAAAGACAAATTATTGAAAAATATTTTTATATTTTTGTATTAACTAATTATTCTTTACAAATTTTTCTCACTAATATGCAATTTTCCTCACTAATATTAAGCATAGAAAAAATAAAATTAATAAAATAAAAAAAACAAATTATTGAAAAATATATTTTATATTTTTTATTAACCAACTATTCCTTATAATTTTTCCTCACTAATATTAAACATAAAAAAATATGTAATCGATAAAATAAAACACATATTATTCTTAAAATATTAAAAATCAAATTACATGTTTTCACTCTAAGATTGTCCATCATTGATTTTAAGTATCCAAAAACAGTAATAGATTTAACCACCGATATAGATTTTAATATGTGTTTTTAATATTATATGATTAGCAAACCTTTTGCATATATAACCATCAATCTTACAAAAGCCAAACCAATTAAAGTGGGAACTTGTCAAAACCTTTGCATTATAAATCATGAAAATTTCCTATATTTCACTTGTAGTTTCTATATTCTTCATCATACCTACAAGACTTCTCTATAAGCTTTTATTGATTTTCTAGTAAAAGCATGATGATGTAAATTACAGGCAATTCTATCTTTGTATGTCTATACGAAGTGATATGCCTAAACTAGAGTGGTTTCGGGGTTATGGGGAAAGGAAGCATGGCCCCTTTTGTGTTATACCTCGAAGCTAGCCATAATTTGTAAAGGAGGGGTAATCAAGTGGTTGCTACAAAAGCCAATCTCGTTGCAATGAAGGGAATGGAAAATCAGTTTTAACACACAATCCTTTGTCAAGAAAATTTGGGGCTAAATATACTCAATTTTAAACCATGTGTTGAAAATAAAATTACTAATTCACATAAACAATTCACAAAAAATTGAAATTCTCACCATGAATAAGTATAATTATTTTTCATAAAAGAAAGTAAAAAAACATCAATCTATGTGAATCTTGAATCCAATTTAATTTAAGAATCTTGAATCCAATTAAAAAATCTCAAACCCTAATAATGTAGCAGCAAAGTACTCTCATTATGTTAAGAGTCAAGATGAGATTTGTATGGGATAGAAATATGTAAACAATATTTTAAAATACTTTGTTGAATCAAAACAATTAGTCAAAATATCTTCAAGCAATAAACATAGTGCACATAAATAACTTAGGTTAATAATGTGAAGTTAAATCCTTCCCATAACCCTTAACAAAGAAAGAACCAAGGTTAAGAGAAAAAATAGATGAGCTTAATAATGTGAAGTTAAAGCCTCGTCATAATACTTACCAAAGAAAGAACCAAGGTTAAGAGAAAAAATAGACAAACAAAGCACACAAACAATAGTATATCATGTAATTACATAATCAGGAGTAGAAAAAATAGACAAACGAAGCACATAAATAATAATATATCATGTAATTACACAATCAAGAGTAGAAAAAATAGACAAACCAATCACATAAACAATAGTATATCATGTAATTACACAATTAGGAGTGTGAGGACTCATGCCACAAGAACCTTGATGTGAAAGAAACAAAAAAAAAATATTTTTATAGGTGATGGTTAAGTGGGCATGGTCCTATAGTGATTGCATAATTTTATTGATTAAACAATGTAGTGCATAATGAGGGTAGAATTGCACACTCTATAAATAAAGAAAGCTGGAAGTTCATGTTATTGGACCCACATAGTAAGGAAAAAGGTAAATTGTGTGGATCATGTATGTACCTAAATGATTTGATGAAGATTGATATAACTTCATATTTAATTTAAGAAATTAGGTATATAGTTTAATTATAAAGAATTTAACTTTTTCCCTAAAAAAAATTTTAAAATTATTAACAAAAGAAAATGTTATAACATCCCAAATGAGCATGGGGTTATGATGGCTTTCAAACCAATCTCAATTATGTTCTATTAGAACACAAATAAATAAAGGTGTGTGTGTAGTGAATATGTATCTAGGGTGCTTCCTTGGGATTCTACGATTGTAAGATAATTCCAAGTGTTAGTTTATACATTTGTCTTAGCATAATGAAAATTCATGGGATTATGTGTGTGTGTATGTGTGGAGTGCATATGTATCTAGGGTGCTTCCTTGGGATTTTATGATTGTAAGATAATTCCAAGTGTCAGTTTATACATTTGTCTTAGGATAATGCAAATTCATGGGATTATGTGAAGAGCTATCAACTAAAGAAGGGGAATGCACTTGTTAAATCCATTTACTCTGAAAAGTAAAGTCTCAAATCGGTTTTTTGGCACTCTACACCTCCTCGTACTCCAAAACAAGCATGGGATGGTCATATTATTTCATTTCTTTCTCCCTTAGACACTCAATATTGTTTTCATCCATGGTGGCCACCAAATCCACCTATTTCCATAGTTGGGGAAGGAAAATAAACTTTTAATTGTTCTACTAGGAAACTCAAAAAGAAGCGTATAATTGATCTTGTGTGGTTGCAAAAGGAAAACACATTATTAAGTGGGTATCTTTCTCTAAGGAACTTAACCACCAAAAATAAAATGGAATTTGTAATTTTTCACATAAAACATGATCCAAGAAAATACCAAGAATTTTACTTTTATTTTTTCATAGAGACATAAAGAAGGATGAAGGAATGAATTTATGTGTAGGGGCTATTCGACTTTGTCGACTAGATCTGACGGTCGACTAAGAGCTAGTTGCTTGACCGTTGAAGTCAAAAGTATAAGCCGGTCAAAGTATTTGCTAACCAACTGACCTAGGTAGTTAAGTAGTTACAGCTACTTGATAACTAGATATAGAAGTATAAATAGACAAGCTCTATGAGAGACAATGTATCTATTATGTTGTATTGATATATCATATAATAAAGTGTTTTTATTTAGACTTCCACTACTTGTGTATGTCTTCATCTATGTCTGCATGTATGTATTCTATGTTTTCCTATGTAAGGAACTATTGGTAACTCTCTCTTAATTTTCCCTAGATTACAACATTGGCTCTATTGTCGATAGTTATGGAACTGGGCATGCAAAAGATTACATAAATGCTAACTCTACAAGACATACGTGAATGGTGGGAGCACAAAATTGAGAATTACATCAAGAATTACAAACGAAGAAACAACTTTTCATTAGTAGAAGCATGATCATGATTCTTTTCGAAGACTCACGAAATATTTCTTGAATTCATCCCATAATACATGTTCGAGTACATCAACAAACCAGGTAATGTGTATTTTAACAACCAATGAGAAATTAGGCCTCAAGTCACGAACGCAGGAAGAACAAATTTGCACGACTAGTTCGAGAGAATTGTTGAAGATTATATCTAAGAGAAAGCCATTGAATATCAAACATCTCTTGATAAAATAAAACAAAAAATTTTACACTGACTTGCACGAAGGATTCTTGTGTACTGTTCCGACATTGCTTCAAAAATTCCTCCTCGATAAGGGAGTCATTGATTTTGTTGAATACCGACGTCGACTAGGTACACCGCTAACAAATAGCAACCTTGAATAAAGGGGCGAAGAGTGGAAAGGATTTCTCGATGCAAGGTGCAAGGACACAAGACAAGCCTGGAACCAATTTATGAGAAAATGAACATGGCCAACACCACTGACTTCGAGTAAGTCAGCTCATAAATGGGGGGTTGATCGAAGTTGTGAGATGACACAAGAAAAGCATACCAGGAGTTGTGATTACTGAAGTATAAATGTCGTCGAGAGGAAAACAAGCACATAAGAAAGCTATTGACATCCAGGGATTGGAATGGGATAAAAGGAAAAATAAAATAGAAAATATTCGTAACTTGTGGAATAGTTAGAAGTCGAATAGAAAAATGATCGGGGAGGTTCAGCCTGATAGAGCGCATGAGTAGTTTGAGTCTAAAATAAATCGACCAGAGATGACAATAACAACAACCATGACAACCCTCGACAAAAGAAGTGATGCACATTTGATAGAGGTTAAAATGAATTCCTATCAACCGGAATACCAACCTAAGAGCATGGATTACAAATATTCATGACCAACGATATGCTCTTCCCCCATTCCGGAAAATAGCCCATGAATAAAAGAGTTCCTCCATCAAAGACTTAAGATCGTTGACCATTCCACAATATTATGGTATAGAAATGACGAGCATGAAAACCTACAAGACACACTCATCATTGAACCAAGAATAAATGAAGCCAAAAACATGCTCATCCAAATCAAGGATCTCACTTACCCACCCCGCCTACCACATCTAGTATCAAGAGAAGAAATTAATTTAACAAATCAGAGTTGTGAACTGACACGACCATTGGAGTGACGTTTAGTCGAGTACAAAGACCAAAGTTCTCAGACCAAAGAAATACTTTCCATAGTAAAAAAGAAGAAGTTATTTCTCGAATTCCATTAGGTAGAATACCGACCGACAGAAGAGGAAACATAAGAAAAACTGACTGAAGACTTGACAACTCAGTGGAAAAGTGTGGTAACCCAAACACCAAAAAAAACGATTATTCCTAAAAAGAAAATAAATATGGGATTTAACCACATCCCCACTTATGAGGTAGATGAGGAACCAAAAAGAAATTGGTTTCTATGTGAGAAATTTTGGGATGTTGTAGACATCACATATGGAGATAAGAAGATGGCACAATTTGGTGCTTCCCTTCGACATCGTGCTTTAACATGGTTTATGAATTTCACAGAAAATCAAAATCTCTCAAAATCAGAAATAAAAAATAGTTTCCTAACATTCTTCAAAGTTTAATATGTAACACACTTGGATGCTAAGAAATTGAAAGAAATAAAACAAAGACCAGGTGATTCAGTCCAAGAATATGACAATGGATTCAAACATCTTTTGAGTCAAATACCGACCACAATCGATCATAGTTTGTTAGTGCAATGGTACATAGATGGTATTCTACAACGAATTTGTTCACCATTACACCTGTATGAAATAACTACCTATGAAAATGCATTATAGAAATAAAAATGTGTTGAGTCAGATGATGAAGGTCCGTCGACCTCCTCGTCAATCGAAAGATTGGAAGAAAAAATAGAGCATTTACAACAAACCATAAAAAATATATCCATAAGAAGAAATGAATTATGGTGTACTATGTGCTGTGAAGAAGAACATAAAAAGGATACTTGTAGCCTCATCGATCATCTACCAGTAACAACAGATGCTCATAGAGTACACGCCCAAACATATTGTAATATATGTGAAACATTAATCAACCATGTTGTGCAGAATTTCCTACACAATTTGAAGAACACTAAGTGGTGTCATATCTGTGAAATTCATAGTCACAGAACATCGAAATACTATTTAAATGCATGAAATCAATCCAATGTACAAATAATGTATCATATACAAGCTAATGACCAAACTAATAATTACGGTTGAAGAAATGATTACTATGTTCGAGGGCGAGGACACGACCATCGAGGTTGATTCAGAGATTGTGGTCGGGTCGAGGTTGACCCTACTATTACAATTGATGGAAGGATGACCATATTATGCCATACTGTTTGATAAAATATCAGATCGGCCTGAAATTTTGTAATATATATGGCATCGATGACCATTCACTTGAATAATGTCCAATAGTACTCGACAAGATTATGACTAGAAAAAACACAAATCTTCTACATGCAGTATCAAAAGAAGAAGTACTCAATTCAAAGAACTTAAATATCATCACATGATCTAGTGCTAGGAGTGATATTATCAATACCCCTTCATAAGACCAACTGAGAGGGAAGGCTAGCCTCTTCCAAAATTAGAACAAAGAAGAACACATTATAAGGGAAGACATTAGATTCTTCAAGAATTATAACCAAGACCATCAAAACAAAGGAATACAAAATGGCTATATTATACAAGAATTCCTACAGTTGTTAAAGGAAAAACAATCAGTCGGTCGATTGCTAGATTTGCTCAACATATTAAGAGAATATAAAGAAGGAAAAATACCTTCCAAGGATGCCAGGAAGCTCTCTTATCAACATAAATATTATGAACCACGAGTCAATTTGGAAATCAATGAAGTACTAATAAAAAAAGTAGTTTTCAATTTTAGATGTCAAGTCAATATATTACCTCGAGAAACATGGATAAGAATGGGTTGACCCACATTAGCACCAACTTTGAATTACCTCAAGATGGCAGATCAAATACTGATAGAGCCCATCGGTATACTTAGAAATGTCAAAACCTAAATTATGGGTATACCGACTCAAGTCAACTTTGAGGTAATAGACCTAGTCGAGGGGATGCCAACATAGACAACACTTGTGGGGTCGAAAAATGAAAGTGACTATCTCCCTTGAAAGAGATAGAATCAAATTAAAAGGAAGCGGAAGAAAAAAAATCATCCCTCTGGACCTGAAAGAAGGAAAACCTTGGAATGAATCATGGGATGAGGATCAAGAAGCTCATTTCTTTTATCAAATAGTCAACGAGCAAAAAGATTATGTTGAACCGAATGCACAAGGAGAAATTTTGAGAGAATATCCTATGTCGGTCGGGCATAAGTCAGACTCAACCTTGTATAATTGGAAATTAGAGAATTACGAAGCACATGAAAAAGATTGCCGTTCATTGAAGTTATTCCCATAAAACATCCAAGGACATGCTTTTCGATCCAAGAAATACCTATAGTGTATGAAAAGAAACATCGACAAAATCCCACCCTCATTCCGACCGACAATAGAACAAGGAAGAATTTACATTATATTAATGAATAAAATGCACCTTAGACACATGTCGAAGAGGTTTCCAAATCTATTGGTGAACAAGGAAGGACTCAAAGCCTAGTAGAAACCTTCCCAAACCAGGTTGCAAGATGGTGGGAAACACATTACCCTAGAATTCAAATGTGGACAATTGTGTCAACATACTTCATAGAATGCTCCAGGGAAAAGAAACTAGCCAAAGTTGTTGAAATTCCCACTTTTAAAATTGGGTATGATCCAGTTGAACATATTCACAATTGTGAGAAGGAATGGTGCATAATCAGATACAAAGATGAAAGGGTATGGCCCCATATGTTTTCAAGAACGTTAGACGAAATACCAAGTAAATAGTACAAGATCGAAGAAGCTTGTGGCCATATGCTAAATTGGTATGATATCAAAGAAAAATTTATGGAAGACTTTAAATTCACCCCAGAAGAGGAACATCTAAGAGAAGCAACACATCAGATTAGACTTTTCCTTGAAAATCGACTCCAACTACAAAAAGACAAAAAGGGAAGATGATGGTCGACCTCGGATCATCACCGACTTGCAATCTCGTTTTGAGAGAAAATAAGGGAATTACGATAGCTCAAAGAGTCGAAATGGAGAATATAAGATTTCCAGGTTAGAGATTTAGATGGAAAAAGGATCATCTGTCACTACAAAACAATGTAGAATTAGTACTAAACATATCTAAGGAAGAAAAGGAAGATCACAAACAACTCGACTTTCTAGAAAGATTTACTAGAATTGAAGAAGAGGAATGGTACCTCGATGAAGAAAAACCAATGGAGTGGATGAACAATGAAATCAAGACTAAAGAATGCAACATATCAAAGGATGATTGACTGAAAATGATATGAGTAGGTGACTATTGGTCGAAAAAACAGATAGTCGACATAGTAGACCTGCTAAAAGAATATCAAGATGTCTTTTCCCGAGACTACAAATATTTAAAAGGACTTGTATCAGAAATGGGAGAAATGAATATCAAAATTATCCCGAGGGAAAAGATGATTAAAAGACGTCCATACAAGTTAGGCCACAAATATAAGCCCATTTCCCAAAAAGAAATTGAGGGAATGCTAGCAGTAGGTATCATCTACCCAATCGAAAAAGAAGATGGGAAATCCCTATAGTAGTACAACCGAAAAAAAATGACCCCAAGAAACTATGAATTTGTGTCGATTTCAGAGGGCTCAACAAATTGATCGTGACAGACCCGTTCCCCACCCCATTCGCCGATGAAATCATTGATGAAGTCACGAGCCACATATGTTATTCATTTACATATGGGTTCTCTGGATATAATCAAGTACCAGTAGCCATAGAGGATCAACCAAAGACAACATTCATCTCAAAATTTGGTTCTTTTCCCTTTAGAGTTATGCCATTTAGACTAAAGAATTCCCTAACAATTTTCTCAATAATAGTGGTCAAAGCATTCCAAGAATATATATATATATATATATATATATATATATATATATATATAACAATGGTTGTTTACTTCGATGACTGGACAATATACAACTTATTTAAAAACCATATAGAATGGCTTTGATTGATGCTTGAATAATGTAGACAAATCCAGATGGCCCTTAACATTAATAAATTCATTTTTTCCACACCAATTTTCATTCTGTTAGGACATGTGGTATGAAAAGACGAAGTAAAATTCGACATGGAAAAGATCAAAATCATCCTCAACTTGAAGCCACTCGTAAATCATAAACAAAGTAAAATATTCTTGGGACACATGGGATATTAAAAAAAATTTATACGCCATTATTTGGATATCACATTCCCAATGGATGAGATGCTCAGAAAAGAAGTCGAGTTCATATGGAGTAAAGACTACCATGAATCATTTGAATTCTTAAAGACAAACTAGTTGAAGCCCCTATATTAAAAGTTCATGACTGGTCGAGAAGGTTTCACGTCCATGTCAATGCCTCGAACGTTGTTGTTGGATCATTTCTAGTGCAACCATATGATGACATAGTCGATCATCGAAATGCATACGCCAGTCAGAAATTGAACAAAGAAGAAATAAACTATTCGACCACGGAAATGGAAGCTTTTTCAATGATATTTGCACTACAAAAGTTTCGACATTACTTACTTGAAAATCCTTTCACATTCTTTACAGATAATTAGGCATTAAAATATTTAGTTAATAAACCGGTTCACCAAGGAAAGATTTGTCGATGGCTGCTATTATTCTAGGAATTTGAATTTGACATAATCGTCCGACCTAGGAAAATGAAATTCCGAGCCAACCATTTATCTTGACTTCAAACAAGAGAGGATCTCACAGGCATAGATGAAAACCTTCCAGACACACATCCATTTCGAATCTAAGTTGCACCAAAAGGTTCGGAGGAGATAGAAAGCTTTTTCAAAGAAGGAAAGGTTCCAGATGATCTCCCAACTAGTAAAAAGAAGGTGATATACTTAAAAGCATCACCATTCACCATTGAAAATGGATATATGTACAAAATGGTACCATACGATATCCTAAGGAGATGCGTTATTGAACATGAAAGAGAAAGACTTATCAACAAAGCTTATGCAGGACCAGCTAGGGGCCACTTCCAGACTTAAACGAAAACTCATAAAATTCTCCAGGCGGGCCTGTGGTTGCCGACCTTACACAAAGACTATCAGGAGCAGGTTATAAAGTGTGATAGTTGTTAAAGGATCAGTCGACCTCTGTGGAAGAATGAGATTCCACTAACCTTAGTAAACTCTAATCAAGCATTTGAAATCTGGGTAGTCAACTTTGTTGGACCTTTCCCTCAAATAGAAAAAAGAAATAATGCCAAATATATTATCACTTCAGTAGAATATGTAACCAAATAGGCAGGAGTTGAACCTGTTGAATCATGTACCAAATAAGTGGTGGTAAAGTTCATTTACAAGAACATAATCACAAGGTTTGAATGTCCACTTACATTAATCAGGGACCAGGGAATGCATTTCGTAACTGAAACAATCCAAGTCCTTCTAAAGAATTTTCCGATTGACCATAGACGAATAAAAACATATCATCCCAAAGAAAATGGGGTTGCCAAAGCATTCAATACAACACTACATAAAGGACTCAAAAAAATATGTGGTGTCAAAAAAAATGACTGGTATGTTCAAATTCCAACAGTCTTATGGGCATATATAAATGCTTATAAACAATCGACTGGACAAACTCCCTTCAATTTAGTCTATGGAAAATAAGTTTTTATTCGATTGCATTTTTGGTCGAACTTCGACAGGGCATAAAGCATGGTTAAATTCGACCAGAATAGCTACCGCAACAAGAAAACCCAGAAGACAAACACATGGAGGAAACACTTCCATAAATCCATCCCGTGATCCCACCTAAACACAAATATAAAGACACAGAACAAGTCTCGACACAGGAGAAACAACCCCCATTGCAAACACATGAAACTCAACAAAAGGATCTAGAAAAAGAAATGGATGTCCAACAATAGCCGACTCAATCCTCTACACAACAGATATAAAAAATCCAGGATAAGGATGGAAAACCAACAACGACTCCAGGGAATACTAAGAAAAAAAGATCAATCACATTTAAGACGACCCGACCAAACAACCCGTCGGGTTCAACCGTCGAAACTACCCTCGAACCGACCTCCATATCAGATAACCAACTCTTTTATTTACACAAAGTAATCTCAAAAGAAGCAATAAAACAATGGAATAAAGTCATCAAAGAAGGAAGTTAGGTATCAAAACTTCAATAAAATCAAAGAAAAATGTTGCAGTAATGTAGACAAGAGGTCAGGAATCATTTAGGAGAAAAGCAAAGGCTAGAAGGAGAGGAACGCTTCGAAGGATTCAAAGAATTGATTGAAAGGATGATTAAAGCTAATACAGAGAATCAACAACAAGTATCACTACTTCAAATTGAAAAGTATGAGGCACGAAAACAATAAAACATGACATCAAACGATATTCAAAGAATCAAGGAAAAAACATCCACAGTCATTGTAGAAGAATACAATAACCTTAAAGGATTCCGACAAAAAGTGGATGATATCGCCAAGCGGGCCACATTGATAAACTCGGTGGTAAGTGAATGGTCGAATCACTTTTCAATCTCATTCCACAAGTGAAGGATACAAAAAGAAGTAGTCGACAACATAGAAAATACGAGGAATATGACCATCGATGTCAAAATCAAAGAAGCCCTCACGACTCTACTAGCAAAAGAAAAGAGAATGGAGTCACAAATTGTAGAAAAAGAAAATGAATGGAAAAATGAGGGGAATAAGGCATAGCTAGAAATGGATATCCTAATCATTCGTCTAACTCATACCAGAAACAAAATCCAAGAGGTAGAGAAGTTGATTGACCTGGAATCGACCGTAGTACATAAAACAAAGATAGTAGAGAAAGTCAACCTGATCATCGAAATAAAGATACTAATCCTAGAAGAAAAACAATTGATCAATACATGGTGAAACTTCAGTCAACAGATGAAACAAACAACTCCTAATATCCTTCAGACTGCCTTCAAAGCTAGTAAAGAAAGAAAAACGAATGACACAATGGAACCGACTAGTGGCGGAGATCCAGGCACAACAAAATAGTCGAGTGTGATGCCATAACCTAATCAAGCACCTGAAGATTTTTTCTATATTAAAATTCTTTCCTTCTATCTCTCTTTCTCTTCTTCTATATTTTGTAAACAATCCTTTTATAATAAAATTTGTAATACTCCCATCTTGCTCGGGACGAGCAAGGAATTGAGGAGGGGAGAGATGTTGTAGGGGCTAGTCGACTCTGTCGACTAGACCCGACAGTCTACTAAGAGCTATTCGGTCGACCATTGAAGTTGGAAGTATGAGTCGGTCGAGGTATCTATTAACCGATCGACCCAGGCAGTTAAGTAGTTACAACTGCCTGGTAACTAGATATAGAAGTATAAATAGACAAGCTCTATGAGAGACAATGTATTTATTGTGTTGTATTGATCTATCATATAATAAAGTGTTTTTATTTGGGCTTCAAGTAATTTTTTCATCTATGTCTACATGTATGTATTCTATGTTTTCCTATTTAAGGAACTACTGGTAACTCTTTCTTACTTTTCCCTAGGTTACAACAATTTCCAAATATTTGAGGGAGGTGGTGTCAAGAGACACCATGAAATAAAGAAAGAAATAAATAATGGAGTTGGTTGATAAATCCATTTGAGGAATTGGTTTAATACACCGTTGAAACTATAGAGAGTCTCTCCCTGCCTATTGAGAGAATATATGACATCCATGGTAGTGAAAATATTCCTTTAGGTGTGTTTGGTGTAAGTGAGGACATCCTTGATGACATTCTTGAGGAATATCTTGAGAAATCACCTCATCTCTTCATGGATCAAACCACTTATGTGCTTCACTCCACATCTTCTAGCTAGACATATGATGGCAAGCTTTGTGATTCCCTAAATGTTATCCATCAACACTTTCATGTACCTAGTTTCCCATTCCTTCCCTAAACCCTTCACTCGCTTCCCACAACTATACATATTTTCTCCTTTTCTTCTTGTTTATATCTCTTTCAACAACATATTCAATGCCTTTAAATCTCCACTTTCATTTTCTATTATGATAAAAAATCCATCAATTTGAATTTGAATTCATATGACTTTCAAACCAAATAAATCCATCTTTAGATTTTGAACCCTCATCAACAACAGAAACACACACACATGCAGATGAATCCAAACAAAGAAAGAATAATGTTAAATACATGGCTGCTAGGTAGTCTGTTGTATAATAAAGAAATTTATATTTATATTTTTCACTCATTGATCATTAATTAATGGTGGTGGAGGAAATGAATATCCCCAAATATATACCTAAATATATACAAGTGTAATAGAGTAAGCCAACATAATCCTCCCTATCATAAATATTTTCCTTTAAATATTACCATGGATAAGTATGAAGGAAGACACATAAGCTTGAAGACCTAGAATGAATCTACAATAATGATTTGTCATAGGTTTTTCGCAGGTAGGAGGACTAATCATTAGGGCCTATATTCCTAGAGAAATGGTTAAAGACTTGTGTCCATGAATGAGGACATATAATTGGTTCACTATGGGGATGACATCTCTTTCCCATTATTTGTCCTCAAATCAAATCACAAAGTCGTAGGGATTCAAAGGAAAAAATCAAACTGTGATTTAATTCCAAGTGAATCGATTCAACTTCTAGATAGAGGAATGCCTAGTGGAAGCCATGCAATAATGTATTTAACCCTAGATGGGAATATTTCCACAAGGATTCTAGTTGGAGGGTTTTTAATGATGGAGACAGTTTACTCCCTGTATTGTCCTAGGGTTTATCTAGATTCATGACCTAAGTGTGCTAAGGGTCCTTCCTTTAATAAATGTTATAAGAAACCAAATTTTGGGTCTATGTATGGAGAGACATTCTGTTTATCATAAGAGATAAAATGTTTAAGACTGGATGACAATTGCAACATTATTCCATGTTTGAGATAGACTTTGAAGGTTCCCCCTGTAAATAGTCTTACTGATTTTTTTGGTGGGAAAGGAAATTCAAGGGGAAAGGAGGTTGAGGCAGATCATAAGAGGAGGTTGAAGTGTATAAGGGTTGAAATTGAGAAAGTAATAATGGTGGCCAATCTGGATGTAGAAATTCTTGAAGTGGAAGAGTTAATGGAAAATACACTTGTTGGGAATTTTATGGGTAAGTTTGCGAAAGGAAAAACCCTAAAATCCTAGCTAAATGAGGTAGGGAGGATTATACTTTGGTATCCACCATTTTTTCATATTTTATTTTATGGATGGATTTGTTTTATTGTGAAGAGTTTGAGTGGCGCAAAACAACTTCTCTTACGGGATTGGATTTGGGGGCCTTCATATTTAATTTTGAAGAAGTGGAAATTGGGCTTAAACCCACAGGAGGAACCTACACTCATACAAAAAATATGGGTTCTTTTGGCAAGGCTCCCTTTGGAGATTTAGAAGAAAACAATCTTGGAAGGAATTGGAAGTGTTGTTGGATGCCTTATTGTTGTGGAGAATAATTTCAAGAAAAAAATAGGATATGAGAATTGTGAAAGATATGCCTCCTAACTTTCCTTTGTTCTTTTAGGAAACTCATCATGAATTCCCTTGTATTCTTGGGTGTTCAAGTTCTATTAGTTTGAATAAGGAAAGTCTAGGTGTTAGAGGCCTTAAGGATTTATCCCACAATCCTTTATTTATCGAGGTGAATAATGAACCCAAGCCTGGAATTTCTCCAAAGGATCAGTCAAAGTTATCAAACTAGGAGGAGAAGAATCAATATCCAAAAGGATATGTCAAGATATCCCCCTTTCCCAAAACCCCAAGATCCCTAGAGATCCTTGATGTCCATCTTACTAAGGTTGAATCTCAACCTAAGGCTCCCTTTGGAAGGGACAAAAACATAAAAAATCCTCTCTTGATTCATAATACCACTTGACGTTAAAAAAATATTCTATTGAGCATCTGAAGGCATTACAAAGATTTGGAAATATATCGGGATATCCCTGCCTCTATCAAGAGGAAATCACGTATTTCTAAGGAAAAATCATATGCCAAAAAAGAGATTAGAGAGGGGAAGAAGCTCATTATTTGCGGGGTCCTTATAGTAAGTAAGACCCCAAAATGGATTTCCTAATGATTATCCTATCTCTAAATTCTAGATAGGTCAAGGGAACCCTTAAACAACAATCCCTAAAATGACTATGTGCAGTTTACAACCTTGGTGTTTTGCTTCTTCAAGAAACCATGTGTGCTAACTCAAAAGAAATAGATTTTTTGTCTTTCTTTTCAAAATATTGGGTATTCTCTATGGATGTTGAAGGTCTATTAGGTGGTCTGGTATCTAGGTGGAATACTAATATGGAAGATATCTCCTCCCATGTTTTGATTGCAATTATTGTGATGGGAGTTAGATCAAAGAAGTTGGGGAAAATGTATAAGATAATAAATTTGTATGGGTCATACAGAGGAAGCCTTTCTGGGATGGTTTAGGAGATTCAATTATATTGGAAGGTGATAATGTTATAATTTGGGGACCTCAACCTAACCATAAATAAAAGGGAGATATGGGGAAATGTGTCTAGACATGATCCTCTTGCAAACCTTTTCTCTTGTTACTTTGAAGTTCATAAACTTGTTGATGCAGAACATGTTAAAATAGTTCCAACTTGGAGAAATGCCAAAAGAGGTATGGAGGGTATTTCAAAGATGCTAGACAAGTTTCTTGTTGCTAAATGTTTGTTGGAAACATGTGCTAAGGGTTGGTTATGGAGGTTCCTCAAATCATTTGAAAATCATATTACAAAAAGAAAATGAATATTGGAAACCCCCTTCTCCATTTAAATTTAATCATACATGGTTGATGGAGGAAGATTTTAAATACCTTATTACTAGGACCTAAAATATCTTTGATATGAAAATTAAAGTCTCATCCATGAAAAAGTTTGTAGATCATATAACAAGGGTGAAAAGGGTAGTAATAGAGTGGGCAAGAAACCAGGCTCAAAAAGATAAAAAAAAAATCAAAAGAGGTGGAAGAGGGCCTAAAATCTTGTTTTGGAAACAATAAGGTTGGGGTCTTCTGTGAGGAGGAATACTCCACTTTAAAAGATCTTGAAGGAAAAAATAACTTTTTTCTAGAAAAAAGGAGGCAAAATGGAGGCTTAAAAGTAGATCCATATGGTTGGTTAAGGGTAACAATAACACCAAGTTCTTTCAAAAAATATGCACACCATAGAAAGATTGTACTATATGGGAGAAATTCAATCCAAATGGATCCATGGTAAATAATTTCAAGGAAATAGTTGAAGCAAGAAAACAACACTTTAAAAACCTTTTGAAAGAGCCCGAGAGTGCTAAGATTGGAGAAACTATGAAAATTCTAAGACTATTTACTATACTCATTGATAATCAAATGAATTTGGAACTAAAGGCATAAATTACATGGGATGAATCGAAAGCAGTCTTAAATTCATTCAAAAGGGCCAAAATTCCAAGCCCTAATGGGTGGACCATTGAATTCTATATTGGTTTTTATTTATATCGGAGAATGATATTATAGGATTGGTTGAAGAATCTAGACTAACATGGACAGTCTTGGGAGTCATAAATTCCACCTTTCTAGTTCCAATGCCTCAAGGAAAATATACCACATCCTTTGAAGAATTTAGACCAGTATCATTGTGCAATATGGTTTATAAATTAATTTCAAAGATAATTTCTAACATATTGAAAGGTATTTTGTTAGGTGCAATCTCAGAGGAGAAATTTGGATTACTATTAAATAAGAAGATATATGATGTTGTAGGAACAAACTAGGAAGGATTGCGCTCTATCAAGCCTAAAAACATGTTAGTGGTTGTGATGAAATTATAATTTGCAAAATCATATGATAAAGTGAACTGGTTATATATCATATTATTGTTGCTACAGTTGGGTATGAATTTGAATTATATAGATTGGATATTTGGATGCTTGACATCAACATCTTTTGTTGTTTTGATTAATGGATCACCTTCAAGGTTCTTCAATGCATCAAGGGGATTTCATCAAGGATGCCCTTTGTCCCAATTTATCTTTCTTTTAGTTATTAAAGGTTTAAGTATGTTGATCAAATATGTGAGGAGAGGGTTAGTAGAATGGATACAAATTTCAGATTCTGTGGTTATCTCACATTTTCTCTTTGTAAATGAAATTATGATTTTTCATCAAAAGTCCATTATGGAGATAAGAATCTTATAGGATTTTATGGACATCTATTGCAAAGAAACATCTATTGGTCCATTATGAGGTCAATATGATGAAATCCACAATGTTGTTCAATGAGGTGGAGGAAGAGGCAAAAACATGAGTTAGAAATATGCTTCCCATAAATCATTATGACCTTGATCATGGATTAAAATACCTAGGTTTCAAATTAAATCCGGATAATTATAGGCATGTTGATTGGTTGTGGTCATACGGAAAATGAAGCTAGAATCTCCATCCAGTGTAACATATGGTTTTCATGGGGAGGTAGCTTGGTGTTGGTTAAGGATGTTTTAAAAAGTATTCATGTGTACTAGATGTCTATTGCACACATCCCCAAAGGTATTCTCACCAAAATTAGAAAAAAAATCTTAATATTCTTATGGATAGGGAACATGGAAAAGGAGGGAAATCCATTGGTCAAATGGACAAGAGTGGCAAGCCTAAAGGAAGTAGGGTATGGGGTTTGAAGAACATATATGTTTAGAGTATGACCCTAACTACAAAAATTCTCATGAGGTTAACCTATAATGAATGTATTTAAGGTAAAGTGGTGAAATTAATTCTATGGAACGTTGGTTTAAAAGATAAAGGAAAAGTACACAAGATTCATCAATTCCCTAGAAAGATACCCTATTTAGGAAATTCCCATTATTTGGAAAATGGCCAGCCTAGCAAGTAGGGGAAGGTAATAAAATGAGAGTTAGAGAAGATCCTTGGATTGGTTGTAAATGATATTTTAGGATACCAGAAGCCTTAATAAATGATCTACACAATATGGGGACATTTTCATTAGAAGATGTATCTTTCCCTACTAGTAGAAATGTTTGATCGCAGGGTCGAAAAATAGTAGAGTTTCTAAATTTACTGGGAGAAAAAGATAAAGGATAGTCACATTATGTGAATGTGTTGAAACATAGTGCTATAAATCTCATAGATCAAGAAGATACAATCAAGGTGTCAAAAATAAGGGTACATGAGTATACAACAAAAATGGGATACTTTGAAAAATGGATGAATCTTAAGAAGAAGAAAGAGTTTGGTGATGAAACAAGTATGGAAGCTAGACAATTCTAAAAATTGTAATTGATTCCAAGCTGAAGAAACACCCTAAGGTGCTCAATCTATCTACTGCACTCCTACTCAATCATAATATGTATATCTCTGTAGCCTCACTTCATCACCTGAGGCAAGCCATATACAATTGTACCATGATTCACTGCCACCCATTGGAAATGCCTTGGCTTAAACCAAATATTGGCTTAGGGTGCTCACCACAAAGAAACTATATGTCCTGGAATTAACTAGGTTCATCAAGGATCGAATTAACTTCCTGCATGATCTAAAATTGTTCTTTTAAATACTATGGTTAAGTTTATGCATGAGTTGATTTACCACTTACGAATTAAGAGAAGAAGAAGATTTTACTGAAAGAATGTTGCAGCCATCATAAATAACATAGAACAAAAAGTAAACAGTAATATCATCAAACCATAACACCAAGATTGTTAACGAAGTTCGACAAGGTTTCCTACGTCTCCGAGCCTTCGTCTCAGTGGGGGAGGCTTTCTTATTAATATTCAATCTTCAAATTTACATCAGAAGTATCTCAAATGGATTACAAACTGGTCTGTCTATGTTCTTCTCAACCTCAATAACTCAACACAACCAACGACACTGAAAAGGGCTAAGCGTAGCTCCCAGAAATGGCTTCCAAAGTTCGCTTCCTCAATGACTTCCTTGCATTAAAATGGCTTAAGCTTCCAAAACATTCAACATTATGTTGTTTATGAACCTTCTTGTACTATCAAAAACCCCTGGTTTAAATAATATTTCAATTGGGGTTCACCTCCTAAATTCCTCCCAAGATCTGGCCTCAAAAAGGGCTCGAGATCCCCCAAAAATGGGTAAAATCCATTAATATTAGGCTAAAATCAGTGTAAAATCCAATAAGTATAGATGAAAACCCACTTTCAGAAAATATTGATGTGCCAACCCCTTTTCCTTGGGCTCTTGTTCATATGGGATGGCCCATGTAGTCATGCACTAACATTGGCACCCTAGTCCTCCACTCGGATCCTTTAGAACTCTGCACCTGGTCATATGGTCCTGGTCCATAAACCTAGGTTGATCAGGATAGCCCCCCTATTGAGTGGCCTCTAACCCCAAATATTCCAACCACCAACTTAAAATAGATATGCACCATATGGTTAAGCAAGTCACACACGTGCCCTGTTGGTTAGCACATAATTGTCAGTCCCTTGGTCACCTGAGAGGTCAGGCGTTTGAGCCCAACAGAGGTGCAACCATTTTTTTACCTAGCCAACATTGGCCTCATCTAGGGTGCCACATGATTCCCTATGATTGGTCCATGTTTCACCCCCATATTGGATTGTACCAAACTAGTCAATGCACAATCACCCTGCCATTTAGCTTGTCGAGTCAGTGTCGTGCGAAACACGTCATGCTTGGAGCTTACCACACCACTGCCACCTATCATACATAATACCACATGTTAGACTGTCACTGGGAAATGTCAACACATGGACTGCCATGTCAGCCTCCATACAGTCCACATGTCAAATTCGTACCGTGCCAACTCAGCCTGAAAAAAACCAAAAATGCTTGATATGTGTCACCTCCTGGTGCTGCTACATCATCATGATGTCATATACCACATCATGTTGACGTACTAATGAGGTCATCAGTATGGCCTATGACTGTTGACTTTGACATTTTTTTCCTGTTTGGGAAAAAGTTCAGATCACCATAACTTTCACATATGGTGTCCATTTTCGGAAAAAAAAAATATTTTCAGAATCGACACAACGAGCCCTACACAATGGTGCTAGTTTCGTATGATTCTGAGAACTTTTGAAATTTTGTCCTTTCGAGATCCATTTTGGATCATTCCTCCGCACTAAGATTTTTTGGTCCTCCAAAAGGATACTAACCAACCATCAAGTGTGCGATAGGCCTCCCCACTTGTTATTTGTCTTTAAACTCTTTCTTGTGCACTTGTCGCATCATAATCAATTGAATAATAACCATGACAATTGAAAGCATATTTTTAGCCATTTGAACTTGTTCACATCTTACTGAATCCACTACCATCCATGTAGAAAACATTATCAATGATAACATCAGAAATATGACTAAAAACGAACCAATATGTTTGACAGGCTTGCACGACATTAACTTTTCTTGAAGAAAAGTATGATTGAACTCCCATCCTACAACCATCTCATGTTCATGCTTAAGATCAACTACTTTACTTGGCACAATTATAGGTGTATTGCTTGCATAATTTAACCTTCTTCAATTGTTCCATTTTTAGAAGAGATTGATTTGCTTTTATGTGATAAGCATGTACAACACATTCAATTCCCTTATTAAACAAGTGATATTGATTTTGTTCCCTATAGAAGATTGCTTTGTGATCATATAAATAAGGGCTTCCTAAGACCATTCCACATTCATTTAGTGGCACCACATCATATTTTACCTCATCCACAAATTTTGATGAAATTGCAAATCTTAAAGTGCATTTCTTTTTTATGGGAAATTTATGATTGTTTCTTATCCATTTAAGGGAGTAAGGTTTATGATGTAACTTAGTTGTCAATCCCAATTTTTTAACCACTTCCTCTTAAATTAAGTTATATTGAGATCCACTATCTATCAATGTATCGATCTTAGTATGTTTCATTATGACCCTTATATGAAACAATTTAATTCTTGAATCAAAACCATTAGCAATTTTACCTGTCAGACCAACTGTTGTGATTTTAGACTCATCACCGGAATATGATCCCAAGTCTGTTGGTTGTGTTGCTGTTGTAATTTTTTGCTTCCCTTTCCTTTCTTTGCACCACTTTGGTCTCTTCTCTGGGTGTAATTTCCAGCAATGTTCATCATCGTGCCCTTCTTTCTTGCAATTCTTGCAAGAGAGCTTCTCTTCCTTCATTGTCGCTGGATTTTCTTTATTCCCATTCCCTTTTCCTTTTCCATCCTTCTTTGAAGATGATTCCCATGATACACTAACTCCATTTTTTCCTGTTTCAATATATGTTTCTTGGACATAAACCTCATCAAGATTATTAGGTCCAAACATAAACATAGTATTACGGATATAAGCAAGAAAACCTCCTATATACTTCATAAGAGTTTCTTGTATAGTCAATGGAACATATAACATCAAATCCATCTTACAAAATTCATCTGTATATTCCTGCACCGATTGTCCTTTTCTTAACTTAAGACTTTTCCATTCAATTAAATACTTTTCCTTATAACCCAAAGGACATAACTGTTTTCTAAGTGTGGAAATAAAATAATTCCATGATGGAAAAATATTACCAACTTGTTGAGTTCCATGTTGCGTCTTACTTTGCCACCAAATGAGAGTTGTTCCTTCAAGACGAAGCAATGCCAATCTTATTTTGGTGGCCTCATCTTTGATTTGCTGCACATACAATATACCTCCATCTATCTAACCTAGTTATCAAGTTTCTCAACATTAACTTCACCATCATACATAGGAAAAACAAATTTTACATCAAGTTTAAGTAATGGCAGATCATGCTTATGTTTATGAGAATGCTTTCTTGAAGAAGTAAGATTTTAACTTGTACTTGAAGAAGAAGAAGAAGATGATGGAGATGAAGGAGGTGAAGGAGGAGATTTTGGAGGGTCCTCTCCTTCTTTAGTTTTGGCTTGCTTTGAATATTCCCCTTGAACTGGTCTCTTCCATTCCAAGTAATCATCATACAACACTTTTACCATCTCCAACATGGCAAAAAAAGGTTTTTGAAACTCTCTTTCATTTTGAGAAAGTCCTTTTTTTGATTCCATTTTCTCACTTTGAGATGTCCTCTTTCTTGATCCAATCTCAGGATCTCGTTCTACAATATTTCCTTCACCACGACTTAGCTTTTCCTTGGTAATCATGCAAACTCAAACAACCAACTGTCAACCTACTCTGATACCACTTGATTTGAAATTGATCTTTTAAAGACTATGGTTAAGTTTATACATGAGTTGATTTACCACTTAGGAATTAAGAGAAGAAGAATATTTTAATGAAAGAATGTTGCAACTATCATAAAGAATACAGAGTAGAAAGTAAACATTAAGATCATCAAACCATTACGCCAAGATTGTTAACAGAGTTTGGCAAGGTTTCCTACGTCTCCAGGCCTTTGTCTCAATGGGGGAGGCTTTCTTATTAATATTCAATGCTTCAAAATAGAATCAGAAGTATCTCAAATGGATTACAAACTGGTCTGGATGTGTTCTTCTCGACCTCAAGAATCCAACACAATTGACAACACTGAAAAAGGATGAGCGTATCTCCCATAAATGGCCTCCAAAGTTCACTTCCTCAATGGCTTCCCTACATTAAAATGGCTTAAGATTCCAAACTCTTCAACATTCTGTTGTTTCTTAACCTTCTTGGACTCTCAAAAACCACTGGTTTAAACAAGATTTCAGTTGGGGTTTTTTTGAGATCATTTCTCTCTTCTGAAATTTCCCGCCCCTTTTCTATTTTCCCAAATTCTTTTCTCCCTTTCTTTTCCATCTTTTATACTTACTTGTTTTTCCCTTTTTATTTTTTCCCTTCTACTCTCCCTTTCTAGTTCTATACTTAGCCATTTTTTCAAAACGATGGGTTCTCGGGTTGGCGGACTTGAGGATCCTCATATCCATCCATACCCTCACATCACGATTCCTACCAACTGCTGCACTATTTTATACTTAGCCGATTTTGCGATCATAGGTTCCTGGGTTAGAAGGGTCGAACTCTCACACCCCATGTTCTGTGACACACATTTTTCATACAATTGTTTCACAATCTACATTTTGACCCCCAGACTCCCCTAAATTCCAAGTCTCATTCCTCTTACTATGAGTCTGTCTGACCACCGTTCTATCCTATACTTAGTCGATTTTGAACCTTTTGCAGTCACGGGTTTGCGAGTTCCCCAGTTCACAAAAGTCTCAAATACTATTTCGATCTCGTCCATCCCCACCACCCTCGTGCTCTTCTCAATGCACACTTAGTATGCCTCGAATGCTAACAAATTATCATGCAGGTTCGTAAATATTTTCATTAATAAGCGAAGGGCTCAAGGAGATCTCCTATTAAAACACATTAAACCAAGATTTATGGAGGATTATATTATCCCTCTCAAGAATTCATTTTAAACATTATCTGGAGAAAATGAACATTTTCGTCAACTTATGGAAGCAACTTGACAACACTTCTCTGGAGATACATTGAACATTTTCGAGCTTTAGGACCAGATTGTTCAATGGTCTAGAGCATATTCTTACTTCGCATCCCCTTCTTCCTAGAAGGAAGTAATATGGACATTTGTAATTGTGTGCGCATGTTGTGTCCCAAAAGTCTTTGACTGTAAGTAGTTGGTCACCTGGTGCGTCGAGAGATATATTCCAAACCAGCGGATCATTCAATTGCGAGATCATTCCCCTATCTCTCTGTCCCCTTAGGTATTTTGTAAGATGCTGAGACTTCCTGAGCCAACACTTACCCTCAAGGGCGGAGATTGCAGAGAATTCTTAAAGAAGCATGACAATGGTTTGGACCTCTTACCCGAGTTCTTGGAGAACCCAAAGACCATCCCCGAGGACATCACAAGATTGCAGGTCAACTCATTCAAAAATCCTTTCCGAGAAATTTCTTGGATTTTCACGAGGATAACAGGAAAAGAAACTACAACCAGCATTTCCCGCATGATTATTTACATTTTTTACTTTATCATCAAGGAACATGTCATCTTTGATTAGGGCAAGTTGATTTCCATTGAAATATCTTCTGAATTTTCGCAATACAAGAAGGAGAAGAAATTATTTATGTCATATTATTTGGTTTTCACGATAGCACATTGCTATCAGTTTCTGAGATTATCTGTGTGTAAGAAGGTAAACTGTGAATTTGACCCAGTAACCTTCTGGTATCAAACAATATGGAGGCACAAAGCCTCTCAACATTTTTATGAAGTTTTTAATGATTTTGTAGCAGTTTTTAAAGGCTTTCTATTTGGAAAGGATGCTCCCCAGATGTATGACCAGGTGATTAGGTTCTTGGATAGGAAGGGGACACTAGAACAAATGGATAATTACAATGTCATAAGCATTTTCGGTTCCAAAGAAAATCCTTCCTTCCTTCCATGCCACATATCTGAAAAAATATTTGTTGCTGAAGTAGCAAGGCAGTATAACTACTGGTTGCATTTTTTCCATGAAAAGAGAAAAAAAACAATTCATACCTCTGCCTTGGAAATTTGGGGACTTCATATTCAGAAATATGAAAAAGATTGATGAATTTGCAGGCCATTTCCACAGCTTGAACCTATAATATGCTGAAAGGGTAAAAGGGTTCGACCCTAGTGGAAATTTTGTAGAACATCTACTGATAGTTGACTTCAACAATTATTTTATTAATTCTATTCTGAATGAATACAAAGACAATGACTCAAGCACTCCTTCTCATGACACTGGCAACCTAGAAACAATACTCAATTCCAATGAAGCATACGAATAGAAAGGAAAAGGTCTTGGTGAGAAGAGTTCACAATCCCCTACTGTCACTCCAAATTGTACAACATCTCGGAGAGGTGCTCCAATGGCCCACCAAATTAAGAAAGGGACCCGTAATTCTTTAGGCAGTGGAGGAGATAAGAACCCTCCTTCGGGAAAATTGAAATCTCCCATAAGCTTCCCTTGAGAAGAAAAGACAAAATATTGTGCGAGAAGAGGAGGGACCTTGAGGAGAAAGCAACATCCATGACCTCTCCCTCGAGGATATGGAACTTGATATTGACATCGAAAAGGTGTTCCCGAATGCTCATTGGCCAAAGAAAACAACTCACCAGAATCATCCAATGGAAATAATTGAGAATGAGACCTTCGACGAAGAAGATTCTTTTGTATTTCAGAGCGTTGTTTTTTACAGCAAATCCAAAAATTTAATTATTGAGAAAAGAGATGTAAAGAATAAAAATGAGAAATCTCGTTCAGAGGTTGGCCAAGGGAACACATGACCTTCCCAAATTTCCCAAATTCATCAAGAAACTGGAGATTCTCTAGATGATTCTATTGGAGGCCTTGAAGCAGAAAATTCCAAGTTAAAGAAAAGAATCAAAGAATTGGAGGAAGCTTTAATTCCTCTTCCAATATTTACTAGTCCTTTAGCAATGATCGGGCCTACCACACCTGCAGCAAAATTGAAAGGATCTGCAAGCCTTCTCACATTATCCAAGGGCTATGTGGAGAAGAAAATTAAGAAAAGAAGATAATTAATTACAGAGGCTTGGGAGATGTCAAAAAGCATGGTATCTTTTGGAAAGAGGGCACATGCCTTCCATGAATATTTGTAGGAAGATTTAAAAAACGAAGAAGGTTTTTACCTTGATGTGGTTGTACCTTTTTGTTTTAAAGTTACCAATATGACATAGTTGATAAGAAGAGAGGAGGATATCCCTTCTCCGAAGAGGATAAAACAACTAAACGCATGCTAGAAGGAAAAGGTTAAGAACTTGAATATTATTATCCAAGCAAGCAAGCCATAACTAGAAGAGAAGAATTATTCAAAAGGCTAACTGAGATAGACCTAGCCAAGATCACCAATGAGGTCCAAGACCCTAAATTGATTCTCAACTCATTTTTCTTAACCAAGCAAGCCTTTCAAAAAAAAGTTGAGATCTTTAAAGGGTTATAATTTGAAAAATTCTATGGCATTCTTGAGTATAGTGAAGATGACGTGGAGAATTGGCTAGTGGACTATTCAATGAAAAATCAAGATATTGAAGAAGCTTTGTAGAATATTTACATTGATCTAAGGGACTTGGAAGGCAAGATTTTGAATATAAAAATTTGGCATGAAATCAACGTGGCACCAATGAGAATCTACATCGATGAGTGGTTTAAAAAGGTTGTCGAAAAACTTATCGATGAAGGGAAAAATCCAGTTGAGACGGTTTGTGTAACCATCGATGAAATACATAAAAGGGCATCAACAAGAAAGTAACAAGGAGGATATACCATCATAGTAAGTTCATAATAATCACATCCTTCTGTATTTATGAAGTTATTCATCCAGTTACTCCATCTCTTTAAATAGAGAGGTTTAACCAAAGACTGATAATTTCCTTTTTCTTCTTACCAGGTCTTGCTATCTTCCGCCAACCACTTTCTTCCTTCTACAAACTTCATTCTTATATATATTTTATTTATGTTCCATGAGAGCCCCAATCACAGTCATTATGACAAACAAATTTAAATTTCGGAGAATATGTACTAAACTATATATTTTTTAGAAATTCCAAGAGAGCTATTTTGGGAACAATATCGATTGTACTTTGTAACCCAATTTTATGAATATAAATTATTTGAGGTTGATCTATCATTATCTTTATTTGAGCTACCCATGTATAACTTTGTCAAATTTCTCTTAAGCATACATATTATTTTCTTTTACGTTTTTTATGTGATCAGAAATATGTAACCCTACTATGATGGATGTGAGAAATATTTGTTTTATTTGCTTTAAATGTGTGAATGTGTGTGGTTCCTGGTCCACTCTCAGAAACTTTTCTTTAAAATAAAATAAAACATTTTCCTTCTTTGTTTTTTATATTTTTACTTTCTTTAATTACCATGACGAACTTCTATAAAAGTCCCACATTCTGAAGATCTCGAGTCCCACAAAAATCATAACAGAGGAGTACCACCTCTATAAAAATGTAGGGGGATTTACATCCTCGTGAGGTTGTCATTTCGGTCCTAACGGATTCAAGCGTCAACACTTTTTGCGACCATACTAGGGCATGAAATGAAAATTCGGAACTTGGCTAAGATTTTGTGAAAAAATATATGACTTTACCTTAGGGTGAACAAACCCATTTAGAAATTGGATTGAATAATCAATGAAGCATTTTACACCAGTTGTATAATTTGGTAATAATGACAGCCCAGACTCGAGAAGAGTTAGAAAGGTCCTGGCAGATCTTAGTCCAAGAAGAAGAAAGAGAAATTCTCCGAAGACACAGGAGAGAAGAATGACAAGATCGAAGCAATCAAAGGCTAGCTAGAGTAGCACAAGAACAAGGTCAATATTCAAGTTGGACAAATACAAGGGACCCATTACTAGAAGTAAAAGTAAGAAACTCTCTGTCCTTAGAAGTGAAAAGTCTAGTCCTGAAGCCTCCTCAGACATGGAAGCGAGAGACAAACAAGCCCAAGATGAGCATCATGAGGAGAGACAAGGAGGTGGAAGAGATGCCACAAGAAATCAAGGAATACCAAGGTTTGGAAATGTTACAGGTATGAACTAACTGAGAGGGGGGGGGGGGGGAATCAGT
>JASDQU010739633.1:528167-550555 GCA_032191745.1 Picea mariana
TCATTCTCCTTGATTTTCTGAACTGACTCTTTGCATGCCTCTTCTACGCATGCCACATCATGCAACGCTGTGTTCCTCTTGTCTTAACTGCCAGTCTAATTTTAGACTAAAAGTCTTTCTGCTTTTCTCAACTCCAACTGTAGTTTCCCTTTCTTTCATTCTTTCTTCTGCTTTTTGCATGCCAGCGTTCTCCCTGATTTTCTGAACTGGCTCTTTACTCGCCTCCTCTACGCATGCCTCATCATGCAACGCTGTGTTCCAGCATCTGTTTCATTCGTGTTCCTGCATTCGTGTTTCAGCACCTGTGTTCCAGCATTCGTGTTCCAGCTTCGTGTTCCAGCATTTGTGTTCTAGCATTCGTGTTCCAGCAGTCGTGTTCCAGCATTCGTGTTCCAGCATTCATGTTTCAGCATCTACGTTTTAGCATCTGTGATTCAGCATTTGTGTTTCAGCATCTACGTTTTAGCATCTGTGTGTGCCAGCATTTGTATTCTTGCTTCTGCGTTCCAGCTCTATTTCAGCACTGTGTTTCAGCATCTACGTTTTAGCATCTGTGATTCAGCATTTGTGTTTCAGCATCTACGTTTTAGCATCTGTGTGTGCCAGCATTTGTATTCCTGCTTCTGCGTTCCAGCTCTATTTCAGCACTGTGTTTCAGCATCTATGTGCCAGCTTTTGCGTTCCTACTTCTGTGTTCCAGCATTTGTGTTTCAGCGTGTGTGTTTCAGCTTCTGTGTTCTTGCATCTGTGTTTCAACACCTGTGTTCCAGCATTCGTGTTCCAGCTTCGTGTTCCAGCATTCGTGTTCTAGCATTCGTGTTCCAGCAGTCGTGTTCCAACATTCGTGTTCCAGCATTCTGTGTTTCAGCTTCTGTGTTCCTGCATCTGTTCTCCATACACAATCGATTGCCATCAATGACAACCTTGATCATCTGCGTCATCTCTGCTATAGCCATATCTCCAACAGGAAATAGAAGGAGGGTAAGAGATTCCCCTCTTAATACTATAGGAGAACAACATGAGCTCCCTATTCTCCCTAATGACACGTTAAAGAATTTTTTTGGAGACGAAACAATCGATGCAAAGAGGCATCTGCACTTATTTCTTGATATTTTTGACTTTCACCGAGTTGAATATGATGACGTCATGGTGAATTTGTTTCTGTAAACCTTATCAGAAAGAGATTATGAATGGTGTACAACGTTTCCCAGTAGATCTATTCGCTTATTTAACGACCTCGAAACTATGTTCCTAACTATTTTTTCCCCTCTAATTGCTTACTATAACCGCCTCATAGAGTTCACCCAAATTGGGTTGAGGAAGAATGAAAGGATACGAGATTTTAACCTCAGGTTCAATAAGACCTTGAGTAGAATTCCATAAGATAAATACCCAATGACCCGATCATCCTCGTTTGTTACAAGAATTCAATGCCCCCAAATGTAAAATATGTCACCAGAACATCCCAAATGGATACTTTGGAGGAACTAATGACTAAGGCCACTGAGATGGAAGAAATTATGATTGAGATGGGTGTCGATCCTGACATTATACTGGGAAGATTACAAAGGAAGATGGGGGGATTAAATATTGATAATCAAGGAGCTTCCATCTCAAGAAAGAATGAAGAATTCAAACCTTGAGTGTCTCAAAATCAAACAATGGGAGAGGATTTTTTAAAGGAACCATACTGGACGTAAAGGTTGATCCTGTGGTGATGCAGGAAACAAAGAAAATAATTGAAATTGCACAGATGAATAGAACCATCAAACAAATGTAGAATGAGATAACGAGACTAAGAAGGGGAGATAATTACATGCCAAACCCAATAATGTCAATTCGTGAGAAAAGTAGAAACCCTCTCCTCGAAAACAGAGTCAGATTCAAGAATACAGACAACCTACAGAAACCAAGGGTTCCCATATAACCTACTCCAAACATGACTGTTCTAGATGATGTCTATGACGAGCAATTAATTGAGCAAGAAAGTTATTACTCTGAAATAGTGCAGATGGATGGATGCGAGACATCCATGTATATATTTGGAGACAATGATCCTAAACTGTAAGAATACATTACCCACACAAGAGTGTTTGTAAATAGTCCAAAGAATAAAGGTGACTCTGACAAGGAAAAACAAAAGGAAAAAGAAAAATAAAAAACAAATGAAAAAGTGTTGAATGAGAAAGTGATGGATGGAACCAAAAGGAAACGCATGGCATCAAGCTCCACTCAAATGACGTATAATGTTGTGGAAGAACTAAGTAAATTGAGGATAACTCTGCCTTTTACGGAAGTCGTAAAGATTCCTCAGCAGAGAAAAAACATCTTGAAGTTGTTGGATGATCCATCAGAAAGAATTGAAGCTGTCGTCACTAGTCTAAAATAGAGCCAGAGCTCGTCAATTGCCAAGCTCAGAGGTAAAATCCCTCCCTTCTACATTTCAATTGAAAATCATGATGTTGCATTACATAACTGTTTAGTTGACACTGGAGCAACAAATAATATAATGCCGCTTGCGGTCATGGAGGAATTGGGCATGAGTTTCACTAAGTATTATGAAACTGATGAGCTTATATATGCAATCAATTCCAAAAAAGTACCACCATACGGAGAAATCAAGGATTTTATGCTTGGATTACAACAACCCCCCATATCATTACAATTTTCAATATTATTGTGGTAAAAATTCCTCTAGCATATGGAGTTGTGTTGGGAAGAGACTGGACATCCATGATTAGTGGATATATAATGAACGATGAAAGTTGCATGATGCTACTAGGCAAGGAGGGAGTTATGATTAAGGTACCCCATGAACCCAGAAAACCCTTCTCCTTCAAGAAGAAGGAGAATGAATTAATGGAATATTATATAGATGTTGGGATTGGAAACTATGCTATCCTGGACATGGAGCAAAGCAAAATCCTATAGAGAATTCAAGGCTCGGGGGGCCAAGAATATTTGTTTGAAGGTTACTGGAGGATGTCATTCGATGGAGCCTATTATAAGTTTGGGAACGAAGTTGGAATTGTTCTTTTGAGTCCAAATAAGATTGTGCATCCCCATGATGTGAGGCTGGAGTTTTCTTGCACAAATAACGAGGAAAAATATGAAGCTCTGATCTAGGGGATGATCCTTTCATGGGAAATGAAAATAGAACACCTCATTGTGACTGGAGACTCATAGTTGGTCATCAATCAAATTACCCAAAGGTAAAAAATGAAAAAGGAAAGATTCAAGGATTATTTCAAAAGAGTTAACGAACTAATGGAATATTTTAGCTCCTTCAACATTGCTTTCATTCCAAGGGAAAATAATCACAGGGTAGATTCACTAGCCTTGGCAACCTCATTTTCAAACCCAAAGGATATCCAAAGAAAAAATGTCTTTCCAGTTAGAAAGAGCTTTTCGACCATCCATGCCCGATAATGTTGAGTACTTACAAGTATTTGAGAACAATGAATAGTTGGAATTTTTTTTGTTAAACGATGATGATGAAGAAGATGATAGCTCATCTGTCTTCCCAAAATATTGTATACAAGATGAATATTTTTTTACAAAAGATAATCATGCCAAGAATATCCTTGAAGAAGTTTTAGTTCAAAAGGTGCAAGAAACGAGAAAAGTCAATATTGGAATGGACAAATCCTCGAAATATGTCAACTTGGAAGTTGATTGCACCATTGAAGAGGTTGATCAATATGTTTCCTTATTAAAATAATATATTGATGTATTCAGCTGGACATATGATGATTCGAAAGCCTATGATAAAATAATATTCTAGCATATCATTCCTTTGATGGAAGAAGCAAAACTAGTGAAACATAAAATAAGGATGATGAATCCCAAGTTGAAACCTCTGGTAAAAATCGAACTAGAGAAGTTGAAGAAGGCAGGGATAATTTATCCCATCAGACATTCAGAATGGATTTCAAATCCAGTGATTGTAAGGAAAAGGATCGAGGAAATCCAGATGTGTGTTGACTTTAGAGATATTAACAAAGCACGCATAAAAGATAATTTTTCTTTGCCTAACATGGAGTTTCTTCTACAACAAGTTACTGGATCGACCTACATGTCCTGTTGGATGGTTTCTCTGGATATAATTAGGTCTTGGTGGCTGAGGAAGATAGAGCAAAGAAAACATTTATCACACCATGGGAGACATATGCATATGCTAGAATGCCCTTCGGTTTGAAGAATGTTGGAGCCACATTCCAAAGGGTCATGGATCAAGCGTTCAGCGGGTTGATACGAAAGTTTATGGAAGAGTATCAAGATGAATTGAAGGTTCATTCCAACAAAAGGGAGGATCATATCAATCATTTAAGAAATGTTTTTGAAAGATGTAGGTTATATGACGTTTCTTAGAATAAGAGGAAATTATTGTTCGATGTGACTCAAGGAAATTTGTTGGGCCATATTGCATGCAAGGAATGGATTTACATAGATCCGGAAGGAGTTAAAGAAATAAATGAGCTCAACCCCTCGACATCCAAGAAGGGATTCCAGTCATTTTTTGGGAAAATAAATTTTGTGCAAAGATTTGTTTCTGATTACGCATGCATCATAAAGCCGATCAACTTGTTACTAAAAAATGAACAGAGGTTTGAATGGACAACATATACTCAGGAGGCATTAAAAAATATCAAAGGAGCAATCACCACTGCTCCTATCCTCATTAGTCCAGACTTTCAAAGATATTTCATCATCTATTGATTTTCTACATAGACAATTGTTGCATCCGTACTCACCCATAAAAATAGAAAAGGAGAAGAACTCCCAATACGTTTTATGAGAAAAGCCTTACACAACTATGATTTTAGGTATTTAGAACTTGAGAAGCAAGCCTTGGGTCTTATAAAAGAAGTAGAAAATTTTCGGACATATATATTAAACTCCCATGTTATAGCTTATGTTCCCTCATCACCGATGAAGATGCTTCTAAATCAACAGTTGAGAGAAGAAAAATGGGTTAACTGGTTGGAAAACATTCAAGAATATGATATCGAGATTAAACCTTTAAAGGAAATCAAGGGACAATGTTTATGCAAGCTCATTGCAAATTGGGACTTGGTCGATGGGATGATTTCAATCTCAGTCAAAGAACCATTAGTTGATTCAGAATGGTACATAGATATTATATTCTACTTAAGGTCCAGTAAAATTGTTGTCACAATGAATCCCAAAGAGTGAAGGACACTAAATATGAAGGCGAACCAATACATGCTGATTGATGACATACTGTTCAAAATAATTTTTTATGGTATATTGTTGAGATGGGTCGATGAAAATCAATCCCAATAATTGATCAAAGAATTCCATGAGGGAATATGTGGTAGACACTTTGCACCTATTGCAACCTCCCACAAAATAATCAAAGCAATATTTTACTAGCCATCAATATTCATAGATTCACATGCCACAATAAGGAAATGTTTGTCATGCCAATAGTTTTAAGGAAAAATGAAGAAAGCTATGATGCCTTTGCAGTTGATTGTGGTAGAAAAACCATTTTCCCAATGGCGACTTGATGTTGTTGGACCGATTAATCCAAAATATAGCTAGGGGCATGTATACATTCTGAAAACTATTGATTATTTCATGAAATGGATGGAGTCGGTGGCGCTAAATAAGACTGATGCTGAAGAACTGATTAAATTCCTCAAAGACAAAATTCTGTCGAGATTTGGTGTCCCTGATAAATTTATCACAGATAAGGGTTTGATCTTCATCGAGTCAAAGTTCACAAAGTTTTGTGGACAATATTGAATCATCTTGGGTCAATCATCGAGTTACTACCCATAAGGAAATGACCTTGTTGAATCTAAAAAAAAAAACACTTGTGCGGATACTGAAGAAAACCATTGATAGCAACCAGAGGAATTGGCATCTAAAGCTGACGAAATCATTATGGGAAAGAAGAACAACCCTGAAGTATAGCACAGGGATGTCTCCATATCTATTGGTTTATGGGAAAGAGGAGAAAATGTCGATTGTCCTTGAGATCAATGCATTGATCTCTGTGGTTAATACTGAGGATACAAAAGACGGTTCACCCTTCCAAAAGAGAATCAATCAATTTCTAAAGTTGGAAGAGGAACGAAGCAAAGCCCTAAATAGAACTTCTCAAAGGAAACAAAGCATCAAGAGATATTTTGATCAAATCACAACTATGAATAACTTCTATAAGGGAGAGCTGGTGTTACTTTGGAATAAGGCCAAGGAGAAGTCATCCATGCACACGAAGTTCGAAGAAATCTGGATTGGACCATATGTTGTCAAGAAGACATTAGGATTTAACTCCTATATGATCCAAGACATGAAAGAAAAAAGGTTAATGCTGACTGTCAACATGAAACATTTGAAAGGTTTCTTCCCCTAAGACTTTTTCATTCTTGTTGTACATAATTTTATTTTTGTTAAGTTTGTATATTCTTACTATGACTCCATTGACCAATGGGCAGAAGCACCTGGTCACGAGAGATTCTGGATTCTTGAATACCCACAGGGGGTTATCATCCCACAATTGGATCTTGTTGTTGAGATCATTTCCCTCTTCCTAAATTTCCCTCCCCTTTTCTATTTTCCCAAATTATTTTCTCCCTTTCTTTTCCCTCTTCTATACTTACTCATTTTTCCCTTTTTGTTTTTTCCTTTCTACTCTCACTTTCAAGTTCTATACTTAGTCATTTTTTCAGAACAAAGGGTTCCTAGGTTGGATTACTTGAATATCCTCATCTCCATCCATACCCTCACATCACGAGTTTGATTGATCCTCGTGCTATTCTATACTTAGCTGACTTTGCAATCACGGGTTCCTAGTTTGGCAGAGTAGAACTCTCATACCCCATGTTCCGTGACATACATTTTGAATCCAAAAGTTTCATGATCTACATTTTAATCCTCAGAATCCCTAAACTTACAAGTCTCATTCCTCTTACTATGAGTCCATCCGATCACCACGCTATCCTATACTTAGAGGATTTTGAACCTTCTGCAGTCCCGGGTCTGTGGGTTCTTGGGTTCTCGGGTTCACAAAAGTCTCAAATCCTATTTTTCTCCCTTCCATCCCTGCCAGTCTCGCGCTCTTCCAAATGCACATTTATTATGCTTTGAATTCTAACAACTCATCATGCATGTTTGTAAATATTGTCATTAATAAGCGAAGGGCTTGAGGAGATCTCCTATTAAAATGAATTAAACTAGTATTTATGAGGGATTATATTATCCCTCTCAAGCGTTCATTTTAAACATTATCTGGAGCAAAGGAACATTTTTGTCAACTTATGGAAACAAATTGACAACAGTTCTGTTGAGATACATTGAAAATTTTCGGGTGTGAGGACCAGAGATTTCAGTGGTCCAGAGCATATTCTTACTACTCATCCCCTTCTTCCTAGAAGGAAGTAATCTGGATGTCTAGAATTGCACGCACAGGTTGTGTCCTAGAAGTGTTTGACTGTAAGGAGTTGGTCACCTGGTGCATCGAGAGATATATTCCAAGCCAACAGATCATTCAATTGCAAGATCATTCCCTTGTCTCTATGTTGGCTCAGGTATTTCATAAGATGATGAGACTTCTCGAGCTAATGCTTACCTTCAAGGGAGAAGATTGTAGAGAATTATTAAAGAAGCATGACAATGGGTTGGACCTCTTACCAGAGTTCCTGGAGAACCCAACGACCATCCCTGAGGACATCACGAGATTGTAGATCATCTCATTCAAAAATCCTTTCCGGGAAATTTCTTGGCTTTTCACGAGGATAACATGACAAGAAACTACAACCAACATTTCCCGCATGATTATTTACATTTTGTACTTTACGGTCAAGGAACATGCCATCTTCAGTTGGGGAAAGTTGATTCCCATTGAAATCTCTTCCAATTGCTGCAATTCAAGAAGGAGAATCAATTCTTTATGTCATCTTATTTGGTTTTCGCGATAGCACATTGTTGTCAATTTCCAAGATTATATGTGTGTAAGAAGGTAAACTATGAATTCGACCCGGTAACCTAGCATTTTTATGAAGTTTTTAATGATTTTGTATCAGTTTTTAAAGAATTTTTGTTTGGAAAAGACGCTCCCCAGATGTCTGACCAGGAGAGTAGGTTCCTATATAGGAAGGGGACGCTAGAACAAATGGAAAATTACAATGTCATAAGGATTTTTAGTTCCAAGGAAAATCCTTCCTTCCTTCCATGCCACATATCTGAAAAAATATTTAGTGCTGAAATAGAAAGGCAATACAACTACTGGTTGCATTTTTTCCATGAAAACAGAAAAAAACAATCCATACCTCTGCCTTGGAAAGTTGGGGACTTCATATTCAGAAATATAAACAAGATTGATGAATTTGCAAGCCATCTCCACAGCCTAAACCTAAGATATGTTGAAAGGGTAAAATGGTTCGACCACAGTGGAATTTTTGTAGAGCATCTATTGGTAGTTGGATTCAACAATTATTTTATTAAGGTTATTTTGAATGAAGACGAAGACAATGAATTGGGCACTCCTTCTCGTGACACTGGTGACCTAGAAACAATAGTCAACACCAATGAGGCATACAAATGAAAAGGAAAATGTCCCGATGTGAAGAGTTCCCAATCCCCAACTGTCACTCCAAAGAGTACAACATCTCGGAGCGGTGCTCCAACGACCCATTAAGTTAAGAAAGTGACCCATAGTTCTTTAGGTGGAGGAGGATATAAGAACCCTCCTTCGTGAAAAATTGAAAGATCCCATAATCTTCCCTTGAGGAAGAAAAGAAAAATTGTTGTGCAAGAAGAGGAGGAACCTCGAGGCGAAAACAACATCCATGACCTCTCCCTCCAGAATATGGAAATCAAGATTGACATCGAAAAGGTGTTCCCCAACACTGATCATCTAGACAACACAACTCACTAGAATACTTTGATGGAAATAATTGAGATCGAGACCTTTGACGAAGAAGAATCTTTTGTATTTCAGAGCGTTTTTTTTTATAGTGAGTCCAAAAATTTAATTATTGAGAAAATATATGTAAAGAATAAAAAGGGGAAATATCGTTCATAGGTTAACCTATGGAACATGCAGACTTCCCAAATTTCCCAAATTCACTGAGCAACTGGAGATGCTCTAGATGATTCTATTGGAGGTCTTGAAGCTAAGAATGCCAAGTTAAAGGAAGGAATAAAAGAATTGGAGGAAGCTTTAATTCCTCTTCCAGTATTTTCTAGTCCTTTAGCAATGATCAGGCCTACCACACCTACACCAAAATTGAAAGGATATGCAAGCCTTCTCACATCAACTAGGGGATATGTGGAGAAGAACATTAACAAAATAAGGGAATTAATTACAGATTCTTGGGAGATGTCAAAGAGCATGGTCTCTTTTGGAATGAGGGTACATGCCTTCCATGAATTCTTGTAGGAAGATTTAAAAAATGAAGAAGGTTTTTACCTCGCTGCGGTTGTACCTTTCGGTTTTAAAGTTACCAATATGACAGTGTTGAGAAGAAGAGAGGAGGATCTCCCTTCTCCAAATTGGATAAAATTTCTAAACGCATGCTGGAAGGAAAAGGTTAATAACTTTAATGTTATTTTCCAAGCATGCAGCTAATCCATAACTAGAAGAGAAGAATTATTCAAAAGGCTGACTGAGATAGATCTAGCCGGGAGCACCAATGAGGTCCAAGACCTTAAATTGATTCTCAACTCATTGTTCCTAACCAAGAAATCCTTTGAAAAACAAGTTGATATCTTTAAAGGGTTATCATTTGAAAAATTCTATGGCATTCTTGAGTATAGTGAAGTTGATGTGGAGAACTGACTAGTGGACTATTCAATGAAAAAATAAGATATTGAAGAAGCTTTGTGGAATATTTCCATTGATCTAATGGACTTGGAGGGTGATATTTTCAATATGAAAATCCGGCATGAAATCATCGTGGCACCAATGAGAAGCTACATCTAGGAGTGGTTTAAAAAGGTTGTCGACAAACTTATCGATGAAGGGAAAAAGGCAATTGAGATGGTTCCTGTAACCGTCAATGAAAGCCATAAAAGGACATCAACAAGAGAGTAACAAGGAGGAGATACCATAATAATAAGTTCTTACTAATCACATCCTTCTGTCTTTATCGAGTTCTTCATCTAGTTACTCCACCTTTTTAAATAAAAAGGTTTAACCAAAGACTGATAATTTCTTTTTTCTTCTTACCAGGTCTTGTTGTCTTTCGCTGCCCACTTTCTTCCTTCTACAAACTTCATTCTTATATATATTTTCTTTATGGTCCGTGGGAGATCCAATCCCAATCATTATGACAAATGCATTTAAATTTCAGAGAATATGTACTAAACTATATATTTTTTGGACATTCCAAGAGAGCTATTTTGGAAACAATCTCAACTGTACTTTGTAACCCAATTTTTTGAATATAAAGTATTTGAGGTTGATCTATCATTATGCTTATTTGAGCTTCCCATGTATCACTCTGACAAAGTTCTCTTATGCATACAAATCATTTTCTTTTACTTTTTAATGTGATAAAAAATCTGTAGCCCTACTATGATGGATGTGAGGAAATTTTGTTTATTTGCTTTAAATGTGTAATTGTGTGTGGTTCCTGGTCCACTCAAGAAATTTTATTTAAAAAAAAATAAAAAAAAATTTCCATTTTTTCTTTATATTTTTACTTTCTTTAATTACCAGGATTGACTTATATAAAAGTCCCACATTCTAAAGATCTCGAGTCCCACAAAAATCATAACACAGGAGTACCACCTCTATAAAAAATGCAAGGGGATTTATATCCTTGTGATGTTTTCGTTTCATTCCTAACAGATTCAAGCATCAACAAGTTCACCTACCAACTTCCTCCCAACATCTGGCCTCAAAAAGGGCTCCAGATCCCCCCAAAATGGGAAAAATCCATTAATATCAGGCTAAAATCAACATAAAATCCAATAACTATAGGTAAAAACCCACTTTTAGAAAATACTGGTGTGCCAACGCCTTTTCCTCGAGCTCCTGCTCATATGGGATGGCCCATGTGGCCACGTGCTAAAATTAGCACCCTAGTCCTCCGACCAACTCCTTTGGAACTCTGCACCTGGTCATATGGTCCTGGTTCGTAGGCCCAGGTTGGTCAAGCTAGCCCCTCCGCTGACCGGGCTCTAACCCCAAATCCACCAACCATCAACTTAAAATAGATATGTTCCATATGGTTAAAAAAGTCACACACGTGCCCTGTTGGTTAACGCATAGTCGTTAGTCCGTTGGTCACCTGGGAGGTCAAGCATTCGAGCCTAATGGAGGTGTAAATTTTTTTTTACCCAGACAACATTGGCTTCATCCGGGGTGCCACGTGGTACCTTATGATTGGCCCACGTGTTGCCTCCGGATTGGACCATACCAAACCAGTCAACGCATAGTCACCCTACTAGTCAGCTTGTCGATTTAGCGTCATACTACATGCATCATTCCTAGAGCTTGCCATGTCACTACCACCTGTCATCCATACTACCATGTGTCAAATTTTCACTGGGCCAAGTCATTGTATGGATTTCCACGTCAGTGTCCGTATAGTCCACGTGTCAAATCTGTACCATGCCAACTCAGCCTAAAAATTCCAAAATGCTTGACACGTGTCACCTCCTGGTGCTGCCATGTCATCATGCTGACGTCATCTACCACGTCATGTTGACATATTACTGACGTTAGTAGTACAACCTCTGACTATTGACTTTGAATATTTTTTCCTATTTGGGAAAAAATTCAGATCACCATAACTTTCGCACACTGTGTCCATTTTCAAAAAAGAACATACTGTCAAAATCAACACGACAATCCCTACGTAATGGCATTGGTTTCTTCTGATTCTGAGAAATTTGAAATTTTGGTCTTCTTGGATCCATTTTGGATCACTGTACATCGTGGGATCCACAAAATTTGAATCTGAAGTGGAATCACTCAACTTCTTCAGATTTTTCACCATAGGTGTAGTCATGGAATTGCAGTCCATCATATTGAATCAGTCAAAATGAAATGAGCCAATCCTATATTTATACTGATCAAGGTGCTAGTCCGAGGCCGACTTCTTATTTCTAAGCCTTCAATTTTATTATTATTTTTCCTATGGGGTCGACTTCTCTTCCTGGGTCTTCAACTTCTTTCTGGGGCTTATTTAATGGCATAGACATGTCTTCTTATAATTTCATGTGGAGAATGACTGCTCGAAGTTGAAAATCTCCAACAAAAAGGAGGGAAATCCATTGGTCAAATGGACAAGAGTGCCAAGCCTGAAGGAAGTAGGGGGATGGGGTTTGAAGAACATATATTTTTAGAGTTTGACCCTAACTACAAAAAGTCTTAGGAGGTTAGTCTATAATGAATGGATTTAGGGTAAAGTGATGAAATTAATTCTATGGAACATTGGTTTAAAAGAGAAAGAAAAAGTGCACAAGATTCATCAACTGTCTGGAAAGACACCCTATGTAGGAAATTTCGATTATTTGGAAAATGGCCAGCCTAGAAAGTAGGGGAAGGTAATAAAGTGAGAGTTAGAGAATATCCTTGGATTGCTTGTAAAGGATATTTTAGGCTATCAAAAGCCTTAATAAATTATCTACAAATTATGGGGAACTTTTCATTAGTATATGTAGCTTGCCTTACTAGTAGAAATGTTTGGTCTCACGGATGGAAAATAGTAGAGTTTCTAAATTTACTGGGAGAAAAAGCAAAGGAATGGTCACACTATGTGAATGTGTTGAAACATAGTGCGATAAATATAATATATCAAGAAGATACAATCAAGTGGTAAAAAACAAGGGTACATGAGAGTATACAACAAAAATGGAATACTCTGAAGAATGGACGAATCTCAAGAAGAAGAAAGAGTCTGGTTATGGAAACAAGTACGGAAGCTAGACAATCCATTAAAATAAAATAGTATTTTTTCGGCCAGTTCTAGTTAATAAAACATTGGGATAACTATCAAAATATAAGTTGGTGGGGTTCGAGGATGTGTATAATGTGTAAGGAAAGAGAGGAAATTGTGGACCATTTGTTTGTCACATGTACTTTTTCTACATCAATTTGGAATGAAGTTATACATATATCAAATGGGAGGAACCAATAGGAACATATGTCTTTGGTTGAATTTTATTATTATTGGATAGAAAATAAGTTTAAAAATGTCCATAAGGATTTGCATTGCTATGTAATATGGGGCATCTAGTTATTAACGAAAAAATGATTTTTCAAAGTAATTATATGTCACTAGCTCAAGTTTCTCATAAAATAAGGATTTATTTTGTGTGGAGTTGGAAACCTCCAAAGGAAAACCCTCAAAGGATTTTAAAGGAACCAAACATAAATTATGATAAGACACGAGGTTTCTTCGATGGGGCATGTCAAGTAACCCAAGCTGTGTGTGGGTAGTGGCTATTCTTTTCTTTGAATCATCTCATTGTATCTCTTTGAGATATGTTATTCAAGGAAATAATAATTGAGTAGAGTTTTATGCATTTTGGATTCTATTGAAAAAACAACAAACAAAGGATTAAAAAACTTGCAGGTATTTGGTGATTCCAAGACCTTGATGGATTGGGTCAATAATAAATTTAGAATTGAAAATATGCTGCTACATTGAATCATGAATTGAGGTCTATAGGTAAAGAGTAGTTTCAATGTGCTATATTTTTCCCACGTCTAGAGAGTTAAATTCCAAAGCAAACCAGTGATCCAAAGAAGCACTATTATTGTAGGAGGGAATCCTATTTAATCAAGAGTTTCAAGGAGAGACTAAAATTTCAAATTCTAAAAGATCTTTTTACTAATATATGAGATACAAAATATTATATCTTATGTTTAATCATGGGACTTGTGTTTATTTCTTTGATAGATATTTAAGGGAAAAAGGAATGTTTTTGAAAGATTTTATTTATGAAGGATACCCTAGAGGAGCTTAGGAAGGATGTAATATGTAGCGGTAGGACAAGATGGAAGACTATTTCAAGACAACAAAAATGACTAGACTAAATTTTTTAGACCTTAAAGGCATTCTTGTGTATATTCTGATTTTATCCTTGAAATATTGAATATAAAGGTTTTTTCTTAGATGAAAAAAGAGTAGTTGAGTGGGTTAACTTAATTAATTTAAATTCATCGTTTCAAAGTAAAGTTCAAGGTGAGGTATTTAATTTAATTGAAGTTGGATTTATGTTGAAATGGAGAATTATAATTTATTTTAAGATTCTTTTCATAACCCTCATTAAAAATTAAAATGAATATAAAAAGTAAAGGTAATTGTTTAAATATAGTAAATAAGAAAAATAAATTATTTACATTTAATAATAGCATCTCATTATACAATAAGATCCTAGTGGATGATGTCATCGATGTCATAAAAATATTAATATACAACCAAACTGTAAATCTACTAAGAATCTGTGTAAAGTCAACTTATTTTTCTTACAAAGAGAACTTATATGAACAAATTCATGACATTGCTATGGGATACCCATTGTCCCTAGTCGTGGATAAAATTTATATGGAATATTTTGAAACTAGGGTCATAAACTCTTTTCCTATCACTCCTGAAGAATGGAAAAGATATGTTCCATATGGTTAAAAAAGTCACACACGTGCCCTGTTGGTTAGCACAAAGTCGTTAGTCCGTTGGTCGCCTAGGAGGTCAGGCGTTCGAGCCTAACGGAGGTGCAATTTTTTTTTTACCCAGCCAACATTGGCCTCATCGAAGGTGCCACGTGGTACCTTGTGATTGGGCCACGTGTTGCCTCCGGATTGGACCATACCAAACCAGTCAGCGCACAGTCACCTTGCTAGTCAGCTTGCCGATTTAGCGTTGTATGCCATGCATCATGCCCGGAGCTTTCCATGTCACTACCACCTGTCATTCATACTTCCATGTGTCAAATTTTCATTGGCCCACGTCATTGTATGGACTACCACGTTAGTGTCTGTATAGTCCATGTGTCAAATATGTACCCTGTCAAATCAGCCTGAAAATTCCAAAATGCTTAACACATGTCACCTCCTGGTGCTGCCATGTCATCATGCCGACATCATCCACCACATCATGTTGACGTACTAATGACGTCAGTAGTATGGCCTTTGACTGTTGACTTCGAATATTTTTTCCTATTTGGGAAAAAGTTTAGATCGCCATAACTTTCGCATACTGTGTCCATTTTCAGAAAAAAACATACTGTCGGAATCGACACGACGATCCCTGCGTAATGGAACTGGTTTCGTCCGATTATGAGAAATTTGAAATTTTGGCCTTCTTGGATTCATTTTGGATCATTGTACATCGTGGGATCCACCAAATTTGAATATGAAGTGGAATCACTCAACTTCTTCAGATTTTTCATCATAGGTGTAGCCATGGAATTGCAGTCCATCATATTGAATCTCATCAGTATCCCTTGAATGAGGAATATGTCATCTAATCTCATCACACCTATAATCCCAAGACTACATCCATCCAAGATCCTCCATCTTGAACTCTGAGGCCAACTCCCTCTGTCACTGGAGTAAGTCTTGTTGTCCAATCTACCTCACTCGCTGCTCCCTTTGTGACTGAGACAAAATCCATACCTAGTCCTCCTAACTAGATGCCTCCTCTGTCACTATAGCAAGATCATATCTCCTCGAATCCTCCTCAAATCATGACACATTTTTGTCAATCCTGAAATATGTCTCTCTCCCACCTGAATCTAAGGAGGGACTCCTTCTGAATGAACGACTCTTCCTTTGAGTCAAATGACTCTCTTTGAAATCAGGCTCACTCTTAGTCTATAAAATCTTGGTTAAAACCAAGCTCATCAAGTATCCATTGATCTTGGAGTACCATGCTCCCTCTGAAACATGACTCCCTTTGAGTCTATACAATATCTGGAGCCTTCTTCTTCCTCTGCATTTCTTGAATTTTGACCTCCAATGAATTGTCCTAGGAGGATGCTCCTCCCTACTGGATCCTGAAGGTTCACTCCCTATGAACTCTATCTTCCTCTGAACTAGTACTAGGAGGGGTCGTCTACCTCACCACTAGTGGAGCCACCTTATCCTCCCTATCAATCTCCATGTGGAACACTCTGTATCCCACAAACGTATCCTTATTTTTGGAAGTTTCTGACTTTTTCTTATTTGCCTTTGGTATATGGATGTATATTGTCATGTATACAACTCCATGTTTGGATAGCCTACTCCATGTCTCAAAATAGAGACCATCTAATCTGTTGCCTCTTTCAACCATCACTATAGCTCCCTCTCAGAGCCACTACCTATGGCCTGCTCGAAACAAGAGCAATAACAAGGGAAAATAGTAGACAAGAACAATATTCTTATGAATAGGAAATAGGAACAAGAATAAAAAATTAGAAATAGGAACACAAATAAAAAATTATAAATAGGAACAAGAATAAAAAATTGGAAATAGGAACAACACTTTTCCAATGTTGTTACCAATCATTCCTCCATGGTAACCTTCCTGGAACAAAACAAGAACAAAATACAAGAGAAACACTTTTCTAGTGTTGTGACCTCCATGGTAACCTGCCCAGGACAAAGACAACAACCAATAATATCTCCTAGAAGAGATCGATTTCATCTTGTAAATAAGTGCATCATTAGTACTAAACAATGAGCATTTACACAATGATAATCGTACTAACAATATTCAAAACATTTGATAGCAAAAGTATTCAATAATAATAGAACTATAAATATTGTTGTCCCAGTTACAATTTTTATTTAAGATGCAAAAATAAAAAAAATATCAAACTTGATATGAAAACCTGGATTCTTAATTGCTAGGGAGGGTGCACTATTCCTCTGAATGTACTAGATCCAATGATCCCCTTGGGTCATCCCCTGCAAACACCCTCATACTCTGCTAAATGATATAACTTGGAAACATATATAAGTGCATACCTTTGAAACTTGTAATACCATCCAACTTGTCTTCTAATATGGAACTGGACATCATCAATACATGAGGAAATCACAAAACTAAGATAGCATAAGGTTTCAATGTCTAGGAAAAGTTCAAGAAACCCTAAAATTTCAAATTTGGCGGAAAGTCAAACTGATAAGTGTAGTAGGTGCACTAGGGAAAGGAGAGTTGCTTTATACAAAAAGAATTCGTCAACTCAGACCAATAAATGCTCAGTGAGATTTAAAAGTTTAGGTCTATGCAATGACAAATAGAAACTGTGTAGTGGAAATATTTCAACTAGCTCTGATACCATGTTGGTTTTTATGATTCTCAGATCAGATAGTTATTTACTTATGATTAATAACAAGATTCACTTACATACAACAATTATCATAGAATAAATATACACTGAAAATATCAACTATAACAATGTAGTGGAAATAACAATATCTAGAAATATTAACCATGCATAGTAGACACAAGAACACAACACAAGAACACAACACAAGAACACAAGATTTTATCCTAGTAAACCCAAACTTGGGAGAAAAACCAACAACCTTTCTCTAGAAGAATTTGGTCCAAGATATTACGAGTACATCACCATCAATAGCCAAAATACCATATAGATAATATCCTCCCCAAGGATAGCATCACCAAGACCTAGCGCCTCAATAAGATGATAAAAAATAACCAAGAAAGAGCTTCTCCAAGTGTGGCACACTCTCCAAGATAACCAATAAGCCAAACATAACGAAACTTTCAAAACTGCAGCTACAAATTCCTTGTGAGCATTGTAGAAGGAGTTGTCTGAATGTCAAAATGAAATGAGCCAGTCCTATATTTATACTGATCAAGGCACTAGTCTGAGGCCGACTTCTTATTTCTCGGCCTTCAATTTTATTAGTATTTTCCCTATGGGGTCGACTTCTCTTCATGGTTCTTCAAATTCTTCCCGTGAAAGAGTCTGGTTATGGAAACAAGTACGGAAGCTAGACAATCCATTAAAATAAAATAGTATTTTTTTGGCCAGTTCTAGTTAATAAAACATTGGGATAACTATCAAAATATAAGTTGGTGGGGTTCGAGGATGCATATAATGTGTAAGGAAAGAGAGAAAATTGTGGACCATTTGTTTTTCACATGTCCTTTTTCTACATCAATTTGGAATGAAGTTATACATATATCAAATGGGAGGAACCAATAAGAACATATGTCTTTGGTTGAATGTTATTATTATTGGATAGAAAATAATTTTAAAAATGTATATAAGGATTTGCATTGCTATGTAATATGGGGCATCTAGTTATTAACGAAAAAAAGATTTTTCAAAGTAATTATATGTCACTAGCTCAAGTTTCTCATAAAATAAGGATTTATTTTGTGGAGTTGGAAACCTCCAAAGGAAAACCCTCAAAGGATTTTAAAGGAACCAAACATAAATTATGATAAGACACGAGGTTTCTTTGATGGGACATGTCAAGTAACCCAAGCTGTGTGGGATAGTGGCTATTCTTTTCTTTGAATCATCTCATGTGTGGGATAGTGGCTATTCTTTTCTTTGAATCATCTCATTGTATCTCTTTGTATCTCTTTGAGATATGTTGTGCAAGGAAATAATAATTGAGTAGAGTACTTTTATGCATTATGGATTCTATTGAAAAAAACAACAAACAAAGGATTAAAAAACTTGCAGTTATTTGGTGATTCCAAGACCTTGATGGATTGAGCCAATAATAAATTTAAAATTGAAAATATGCTGCTAAATTGAATCATGAATTAAGGTCTATAGGTAAAGAGTAGTTTCAATGTACTATATTTTTCCATGTCTAGAGAGTTAAATTCCAAAGCAAACCAATTATCCAAAAAAGCACTATTATTGTAGGAGGGAATCTAAAAGTTTAAAGGAGGGAATCCTATTTAAGCAAGAGTTTACTTAAAGGAGAGACTAAAATTTCAAATTCTAAAAGATCATTTTACTAATATACGAGATAAAAATATTATATCTTATGCTTAGTCGTGGGACCTGTGTTTATTTCTTTGATAGATATTTCTTAGTCGTGGGACCTGTGTTTATTTCTTTGATAGATATTTAAGGCAAAAAGGAATGTTTTGAAAGATTTTATTTATGAAGGATACCTAGAGGAGCTTAGGAAGAATGTAATATATATCGGTAGGACAAGATGAAAGACTATTTCAAGACAACAAAAATGACTAGACTAAAGTTTTTATTCCTTAAAGGCATTCTCGTGTATATTCTGATTTTATACTTGAAATATTGAATATAAAGTTTTTTTTGGATGAAAAAAGAGTAGTTGAGTGGGTTAACTTAATTATTTTAAATTCATTGTTTTAAAGTAAATTTTAAAGTAAAGTATTTAATTTAATTGAAGTTGGATTTATGTTGAGATTGAGAATTATGATTTATTTTAAGATTCTTTTCATAATCCTCATTAAAAATTAAAATGAATATAAAAAATAAAAGTAATTGTTTAAATATAGTAAATAAGAAAAATAATTTATTTACATTTAATAATATCATTTCATTATACAATAATATCCTAGTGGATGATGTTATAAAAATATTAATAGACAACCAAACTGCAAATTTGGTAAGAATCTGTGTAAAGTCAACTTATTTTTCTTACAAAGGGAACTTATATGAACAAATTCATGACATTGCTATGGGATCCCCATTGTCCCTAGTCGTGGATAAAATTTATATGGAATATTTTGAAACTAGGGCCATAAGCTCTTTTTCTATCACTCCTGAAGAATAGAAAAGATATGTTGATGACATATTTGAAAAATGGCAGCATGGAATGGAAAAACTAGAAGATTTCTTAACACATTTGAAAATCCTTTCACAACATATCAAATTCACTGTAGAAATGGAGAAGGATGGGGAGCTTCCCTTTCTTGACATGCATCTCACCAAGAAAGAGAATGGAAGACTAGGGTATCAGTCGTATAGAAAGATGACCCACATGGATATATACCTCCATGCACAATCTCACAACCACCCAGCTTAGAAAGTCAGTGTGATCTAAACTCTTGCATGTAGAGAAAAAATAATCTCAGATTCAGATCATCTTGAAGAAGAATTCAATCACCTCAAAAAATTCTTCAAAGAAAATGGATACCAGGATGGGAAGATCAAGAAGAAAATAACAAAAACAGAGATTGGATAACGCAGACAAGAATTTAACATTCCCAAAATTACTCTACCATACATCAAGGGAACCATCGATCGAATTGCCAAGATCTTAAAAAGAAGAAACATTTTTGCTTCTTTCTCTCCCTCGAACACCATTAGGAGGTTCTTCGATTCTTCTAAAGACACAATTGATCCTAGAAAAATGAAGGGTGTGTATGAAATACCTTGCTCGTGTGGTATTGGGGAAACTGGGTGCTCTCTAGTTTTTCATTTTAAAGAACATAATGACGACATTAATCATAACCCTATTACTAAATTGGATCTAGATGAACACTCACACAACACTGCTCATCGTATTTACAGGGACAAAGCCTTGTTGATCGCTAGAGAGGATCACTATAATAAAATGAGAATGAGAGAAGTGTTGGAAATTGAAATAAGGGATAATAAACTTAATCAAGATGAATGTATGAAGCTTAGTGACACCCGGAGGCCGGTTTTAAACTAGATAAAAAAACATCAACATCTAACTCGATCTGTCGGCTAGATTACTTACATCTAATAGAAGTGAGTCGACCTCACTAAACATCAAGATTTTCTAGCCAAAAGTTTGTATTTACCTATTCGCTGGAAATATTTATCCCTCATCCTAATCTTATATTGAGCGATCACCCTGATGATGGACTCATATATGAAGTAGTCTAAAATGTTAGTTGGAAAAACTATATGCACGTTCCATATTTCTATAATACAATTTATTATTTTTAACCTGTGATGGAATCCATATTTCTATATTACAATTTATTATTTTTAACCATGGGAATGGGTAACTTGTAGGTTTGATCTAGGCTAGGCCCGAGATCAAGCCTAGTGGTTACCACTATAACCCAAGAGTATATCCAACAATACGCAAGAGAAATATACCAATAACTTGTGACTCATCAAGGGCCAAGGCATCCCTAAGCCCACTAGAGTGGACCTCTATCCCAGGGGTCGTCTACCCTTCTAGTCTTATCACAATGAGCCAACATGTCCACTTTGAGGGAATTGAATCCTAGTGGGGAGGATAAAAAACATGCTACCCAACATCCCAAACTATGAACCCGAGACACATTCAATAATATAATTTGATGATACTTCTTTAGACTTTGTGTAGGATGGAGTTTTTAGAGGTGTTGTTTATATGTTTATACGAACCTATAGGTTTTTTCTCACTAAAAAAACATGTTGACTTTTTTTTTTTTTTTTTCATTTTATTACAAATAATATTACATAAAAATATTGACATATCTCCTCTCAATTTTGAAAAAAAACAATTTAAAAAACAAAATGTTGATTTTTTCCCATTTTATTATTATTAAAAAACAAAATGTTCTTTTTATTTTATTTTATTATTATTAATCTCCTATACACAAACATAAACACATCTCCCATCACTTAAATTGTAAAGTATTTTATTTTTCTTATTTATATGCCTATAGAGGCTTTTCTTTTCCACTTAAAAAAACAAAATGTTAGATTTTTTTCATTTTATTATTAATAATCTTACATAAAAATATGTACATATGTTCCCATAAAAATATGTACACATGTTCCCTCAACTAGATAACAAAAGTTAAGAATGTTCCCTCAACTAGATAACAAAAGTTAAGAATTTTTTCTTCTGAAGAAAATAATTTAAAAAACAAAATGTTAGATATTTTAAAAAACAAACATGCTACCCAACCGCTTGAGCTATGAACCCCAGACACATTCAATAATATAACTTGATGATACTTCTTTAAACTTTGTGTAGGATAGGGTTTTTAGAAGCATTGTTTATATGTTTATATGAGTCTATAGGTTTTTCCCCAATTAAAAAATATAAAATATTGATTTTTTAAATTTCGTTATGAATAATCTTACACAAAATTATGCACATATTTCTCTTCAACTTAAAAAAAATAATTTAAAAACCAAAATGTTAATATTTTTCCATTTTATTATTATTAAAAAAGAAAATGTTAATATTTTTTCATTTTATTATTATTAACCTCATATACACAAACATGAAGACATCTCCCCTCACTTAAATTGTAAAGTATTTGCTTTTTCTTATTTATATGCAAATAAAGACTTTTCTTTTTCAATTTAAAAAATCAAATGTTGATTTTTCTCATTTTATTAATAATCTTACATAAAATATGTACACATATTCCATCAACTAAAAATATGCAAACATCTCCCCTTAATTAGATAATAAAAATTAATAAATTTTTCTATAAAAAACAATTTAAAAAACAAAATGT
>JASDQU010739633.1:551087-580854 GCA_032191745.1 Picea mariana
CGGTTTACACATTTTGTTTTAATCTTAAAGAAAATAGAGATTTTATTACCCATAGGGACCATGTTTTATGAGACCATGCGGCTTGTACTGAATAGACGATTGCTAGATTTTGATCCAAATAAATAAATCCTGTATGTAGTCCTTGCTAAGGTCAAACTCTCTCCTTTTCCCGTAATGTTATGAGATGTAAAACTTGAAAGAGGTAGGGAATATGTTAAGGAAATATATCAATTAAGCATTGCATTTGATCCAAAGAAAGAAATATTATATGTTATCCTTGTTGAGGTCGAATTCCCACCTTTTCCTCTAATATTTTAGGACAACTAATTCATAGAAGGGTAACTATTTACTTTATGGTCTGCTCGATCAATATACTTTCCAAACATACTTCTTACAAGAATATATGTGAAAGTATAGATAGAAAAAGGCTTCTAGAGTCCCAAGAGGCCGGTTGAACTTAAAATCGGTGATTATATTCATTTGAAAAAAATAAACAATCAACAAATCCTATTTAAATGTAACAGTGCCACGAGTACAAACATTTTGTTGAGGATTGATTAAAGAAAATGGAATAATCCCTCAAGGAATATTTTGAAAAAGTAAAAATACTTTCATGAGGACCAACCTCAATGGAGACATCTCTAACTTAGCCAAATAATGATGCAAGTAGAAACACATTTATAAATAGATGTGTGGTAGGAATTTTAAACTATGTTTTTGTTTCATAATCATTCTAGAAGTTCTCTGTTACCCCTTTTCATCTAGGGGTAACTATAGGAGATCATTATTCATGATCTAAATTGCAAATGGTGATCCTATAGATGATGATCAACATTCTCCACGAACAACATCCCCTCAGATGCCTCCCCCCTCGTCATTACTTAACTCATTCACTTGATTAGCAAGTTGATCTGGTGATGGTGGTCCAACATTCTAACTCCTCTCACCTAGGGGTAAATACAGGAGATCACATCTCATGGGCCAAAATGAAGACAATGATCTCGATGATGATGATGATCAGTATTCTCCAAAGACAACAACCCCTCATATGCCTCCCCCCTCATCTAACTCAACTCATTACACTTGATCAACATTGTTCATCTGATGATGGTGACCTGACACACATGAGGTGTACATTATTCATTGTTTCATATAAAGTGTCATATTTAATGCATTAGGAATTTAGGTTAGGATCATGGGTTGAAGTTGGATAATGAATCATAAGCTTGGAATTTATGATTTTTGCCTTGTTTCACCTTGGTGGCCATCATCTATGTCCTAGTCCAATCTCATCACTCTTGGGGAACAAGGGTACTACTGGGAGGCTTTGATAGGGGTAACATGTCACTCCCCCCATGCTTAAAAAATTTCATCTTGGAGCCTTCCACAATGTACTAATATTTGATAATGGTTGTTACATGTACACCAAAAAGGCTCGTGGTTCATTCTCCTATGAGAAGAAGGGATATAATGCCAAGGTTGATGCAACTACTAAAAAATAAGAAAAAGAAAGAATGTTATACAATAAATAAGAAATGATGGGATAATAAATGACCAAGTCAAAATCCAGAAGGTTAGATTGAGCTCTACCCCCTCATTATGAGGCAATCACCCCTGATACTAATGCATTAAATGCATACCAATTAAAAGGACTTAATCCCAGTAAGAAAAGAAAAGAAAGAATAAAGAACTTGAAGCCTAAAAAGGCAACTTGCAAAGTAATAAAATAATATCAAAAGGAAAGAAAAGGGGTTTGGAATACACACACTTTTGAGGAAAGGGTATCTCAAGAAACATGTGCTCCCTCTACAAAGGCACTCATGGAGAAAAAACAAAAATGGTACCTTGCATGTTACTGACTCCATGACCATGAAGTAAACCAACCCATTTCATTTACCATACTTTCACTTTGATAGGTTTTCTTGGGAAATATCCCTCTACCCGGGTATTGGCACACCTAATAGGGTCTTTTGATGGTCATCCCATACCTAAACTTGGAAAATTGCATAAAGTATTGAGCTAATGTGAAGTTTGAAGAAGATACTTAAAGTGAATTTCTTATGTGGCTTTGGTATTAAGTTATGGTTTACTTTATATGATTCTAATATTGGTTATGGTATCTTGTAGTTGTTGGTTTTACTTGATTTTGTAGGCCTTGTTTGGTCATGATGCACCTTAACATGGTCCTTTGTAGGGTGTTTTCATGATGACACCTAGGACGTTGTGCACTATTTAGAGGATGTTGCACACTTGATATAGAATGTTGGGCCATATTATTACTAGACACACCCCGGGACACTTTTTCATACCTCTTGGACCTTAGATGATGGAAACATGAGCTCATACAAATATGGTCAGATTGACTATCAAATAGGCAATAATCCCACACGTTGGATAGTGCACCCCATAGCCAAATTAGGCTTTGATTTGAGGATGTTGCATTTGGAGATGATTGGAAACCCCTTGGAGAGTCAACATACCCTCTTTTCACCTTGGACACTACCTTCTTCACTTTGGACATTGAGCATATTGATGATGATCTCATGCACTATGATGATATGAGGATAGAGGGGTTGACCTACCACTAGGGAATCCATTTTGATGATGATAAGGGGTCATTTGATGGTGACATGTGACACTTGATGAGGAGGTGTGACTTTTCACCATGATTTTCACCTTTTGATGATGAGACATGGCCTTTGGAGGCCCTTGCACCCTTCTAGAGCATGAAATCACCCTCATTTGGCATCCTACACTCACACATGTAATTATTTAAGGGAAGTTTTGGTGTATTAGCATTATTTATTATTGTTTGAGGCTATTTTTGGGGTTGGCCATGACCTATCCAACTTGTATCATGGACATTTTATTTTTTAGAGTATTTTGAGGGATTGTAGTGCCAAGGTTTCCTCATATTGAAAGGCTAGCACTGCTTCATTTGTAAATCACAACTCACCACTTGTGGAGAATTAATAATACTTGTCTTATTCTCTTATTTTCTCATCATGGAGCTCTTATCTTCACTTTTGGGGTGATATTGTGGATACTTTCTCTTGTTATGGTGGATTTTTCACAAAACTAAGGTTTCCTCATGCATAGAGACTTGGATAGTAAGTGTTATTTTCAAGTTTAAGTGTTTTTTATTGGTATATTTTAGTGAATTCTCTATTATATTGGTAATAGTTGCATTATATCCTTGTTTCCTTGAATAATTTTGTTGAAACCCTAAGGAAGGATTAAGATTGTTTATCCCCTTCCCTTGTTTTATCCATCTTAATTTTGTTGAAGCATACAAGGTCAAGATTAGTCATTGTGAGAGGATATCCCTCTAAAATTGTCTGAGGTTGAAGCCTCGGGTTTATGAGAGGATAAAATTTAGGATTTGACCTAGTTTCCACTTTATCATTGCTAGATGCTAGAGAAGAAGTAGGACAACACCTAGGGTTTATAAGAGAATAAAATCTAGGGTTTGTCTCCTAGAAGGTTTGACCTAGTATTATGAGTGAATAATATTGGGTTTTTAAGCCTTAAAGTCTTCTCTCGCCTTTATCACCCATTAAAAGGTGTTTCATTGACTCTATATTCCCAAGAATTCAAGACAACACCAGTCTTCTTCTCATTTGCAAGTGATAATAGACCTTAGTTTAACTTTCTCTCTCTCTCCCAATGAATTGTGTTAGGTTTAGTATTTTCATTTGCATTTTCATTCTCTAGAATTTACAGTCTAATGATTCACATTGAATGTTTGGAATCATCTCTAACATACTCATGGATTCAATAATTTCATTTCTTTTGTTGTTGGTAATCCTAGACCATGTGACTAGCGAGGGACTGACCTATGGCTGAGATGTCATGACCCAAGGGCATCTAATCTATCAAAGTCACCCAGGGATAGCACTTGGATTGGATTGCACCAACCCTTAACATCGATGGATTTGAGGTGTCCCCAAGGGTTTCGAACCAATGACTTTCACTTACAGAGTGCCTTAACAACGCACTCCCTCACCGACTGCTCTAGACCTTGGGGAATTCAATAATTACATTTTCATCCATTAGGATTTGTCTCATTGCACTCAATTAACATAGTTTTATGCTCTTTATTTCATGCAATCATTGGTGAATGGTTTACAAGTATTTTTCATGGTTATTTGGCATATCTTCATTCACTTTCTTTCTGATTTTAGAGTTGATATCATATTGTTTCTGTAAACTTGTTTAATGCTTAAGTATCTAGTCTTTCTCTACAAGTTTTTTTCAACTTTCATTTTTCTTTTGATAGATAGTGTTTTAGGGAATTCAATTAATTTTATTAACTTAGATAAAATAATAATTTTTTTGGATAACACCTTACACATTCACATAGATAATTGCCTTGCCTTATTTTAACCTTGCCCTTCACTCAACCCTAGTTAATCAATCGATAAATATAGAGGGGCATAGACTTTCCTTTAGCTTGCTATAGGATCCCTTGAGTTTGCAAGGGAATCCTCCCTTGTGTTGTAACTTCATCCTTCACTAAAATGAGGGAAGTACTTGCTTAGGTGATAGTGGCAATTACGTCCATATATTACACTAGTATAGCATCTTCTGAAGGATTTGCAAAGGTGCTATATTTTGTAATAAAACAACACACATGAGGTACATTAGTAATTGTTTAATACAAAGTGTTTCAATTAATTCATTGGTAATTTAGGTGAATATCATGGGTTGAAGTTAGATAATGGATCATGATGCTTGGAAGTTATGATTTTTTCCTTGTTTCACCTTGATGTCCATGCTATGTATCCTAGTCAAGTGTTGTCACTCTTGAGGGACGAGTGTACTACTTAGAGGTCTTGAAAGGGGTAACATACCATTCTCTTCCATACTTGAAATTTTTAATCTATATCCCCCTCGTTGTCCTATATTCTGGAAGTGTCTATCACATGTATCCCAAAAAGGTTTGCACTTTCATCCTCCTGTGAGAAGAAGGGGCATGAATGCTCAAGGTGTTGAATTTTCTGATTCTCAGATATGATAGTTATTGGTTTTATAATTTCAATTCAAAATTTCCTTTCATGCAAAAATTATTATATAATAACTATACATTGAAAATATCAACTATTACAATGTAGCAAAAATAACAAGATCTAGAAATATTAACCATGCACAATAGACACAAGAACACAAGAATTTATCTTGGGAAACCCAACCTTCAGAGAAAAACCAACAACCTTTCTTATAGAAGAATCAATTCAAGATTTTATAAGTTTATCACCATCAAAATAGACCAAGAGATATCAAATATTCACCTCACAATCCTAGCGCAACTCCGAAGAGGTAGTGCACAAGATAGAATACCAAGAACTTCAAGTTGTAGGGAAATTTACCCCAGATAAGACCTCCTTGAAACTTACGCCTTCTTTATTGATTGAGAGATGAGTGAGTGAGTGTGTGAGTGTGTCAAATGAAATGAAATGAACCTTTATTTATATTTTTCAAGTCACCTGTATTTTTCATGTGGGTCCGACTGCTCTTCTCGGGTCTTCAATTTTACTTTATTGTTTTCTATTGTTTACATGTGGAGGATGACTTCTCGTCTTGCATCTTCAATTGCTTCCTGGGGATTCTTTAATAGTCATATGGGAATCATCTTTTCTTCTTGAGACTTCTTCTTTTCTAGAAAGGTTTTCCTTGAGCTTGGTTGATGTAATATTTTTTGGCATGCACCTAGTTGATGTGCTCATTTCCCACATAGAACCTCGAGTCTCTGTCAGTCCTTTTCAAGTCACATGATCAAGGATAGAGACTACACCTAGGCCATTCTCCTTAGCCAATTCATATGTCCATATGAGGATAATGTCTTCTTGATGCTAATACATGGAGAACATCAACGCCCTAGGCCATTATGCTTAGCCAAGTCATATGGCCATCTGAGGAGAATGTATACCCAATTCATATGCGCCTCAAGTATTTTTTGGTCCTTTTCAAGTCACGTGATCAAGGGTAAATACTATGCCTAGGCCATTCTCCTTAGCCAATTCACATGGCCAATTTGAGGAGAATGTTTGCCCGATGTTCCCCAAAACATCAACACAAGGTTGATGCAATTGGTAAAAGAATGGAAAATGAAATGGGATAAAAATGATAAATCAAAAGACAAAGATTAGATTGAGATATACCCCCTCGATATGAGGCCATCACCCCAAGTCCTAATGCACTGAATACATATCAAATTAAAAGGACTTAATTGAATCCCAATAAAATGAATGCATAAACCTAAAAGTGTCTTGCAAAGAAATTAATGAATATCAAAAGGAAAAAATAGGGGTGGAAAGAAATAATTTCGAGGAAAGGGAAACTCAATGCACCAAGGGATCCCTCTACAAATACACTCATGGAGATGAACCTCACACGTGGCCTTGCATGTCAATGAAACCATGACCATGAAGTAAACCCCATGTCATATCATTTACTAATACTTACATTTTTATGGGTTTCTCGAGAACGAATCCTCTACTTAGCTAACAGAACACCTTATAGGGTCTTGTGATGGTCCTCAAATACCTAAACTTGGAAAATTGCATAAATTCATAAGCTAGTATGAAGTTTGAAGAAGATACCTAATGTGAATTTCCTATGTGGATTTTGTATTAAATTGTTGCTTACATTTTATGATTCTAATTACTCTTGTATCCATGATGGTTGGTCTCACTTGACTTCTATGAGACCTTCTTGATGATGATGCACTATTGAAATGGTCCTTTGAAGGACATTGCCGATGCTTCTCTCAAGACGTTGCACACTATGGAGGATGTTGGAGCCCTATTGATGAGAATTGGGTTACATGATGACTTGGCATGCCTCTTGACACCTTCTGACACCTCCTTGACCTGAGATGTTGCATTGATGAGTTGCTATGCTGCACATATATCCTAAATGTCATTTAGGGGATGGAATCCCACACCTTGCATGTTGCACTTTTGAGGACGTTAAGGATTGGATAGATCCCATTGCACTTGGTGAGGATGTTACACCTCTTCGAAGAGGTTATGGAGCCCTTATCCATCATTATGCCACACTAGGAGACAAGGAAGTTGCACACATGAGTATGATGTCATGCTTGGGGTTATTTGATGCTATCTTGTGCCATCCTATAATTTATGCTAATGAGTTAGCACCTTTTGATGAGTAGGCATAACGTTTGACAATATTTGCACATTTTAGGGAGAGACATGACCTTTGGAGGATTTCTTACCCCATTAGAGGATGGAATCACCTTCTTGGAACTTCTTACACCCACATGTGTGTACTTTTAGGAGGAATTTTTCATGTTTTAGCATTGTATATTTATTTTGGAGGCATTATTGAGGGTCGTCCTAAGACCTATCTGCCTTGTATCATAGATTTTCATAAAGATATATAGCACTTGGTTACCTCATATATATAGAGGGAGTGCTACCTTTTGTAAATTAGAACTCAGCTTATGGAGAATCATTACAAAACTTGTCTTTTATCTTTTTCTTTCACTATGGATGAATTATTCTCCTTCTCTTGGAGATGATCTTATGGATTCTTTTCAAGTTTGATGGATAATTTATTGGCTAGGGTTTTCATGGTATCATTTATTTATCTAGTAAGTTCTATTCTTAAGTATATGAAGGTTTATTTCTTTATGTATTAAGTGAATGTCTTATAAAAGTGATGATATTGCATGTTATATTGTATTTTTATTGAATAAACCTTGTCATTGAAACCCTAGGAAGGTTTTTAGTGGACTACCTTCCCTTGTAGTCATCTTATTGAAGCTTGCTAAAGGACATAAGGATATTTCTAGGGTTTGTAGTGGACTACCCTAGTTCTATTATTTAGGTTAAATTTATAGGGTTTGTAGTGAATTACCCTAATATTTTACCCAAGATCCATCCTGGCCTATTTGCCAAAGGTTCTTAGAAAACATAGGATGACCTCTTAGGGTTTGTAGTGGACAACCTTGATTTGACCTACTAAAGGATTAACACCTAGGGTTTGTAATGGAATACCCTAGGGTTTAGTTCTTAGGTCTTTATTTTCCATTTTATCTCCAAGAAAGTGAAATATTTGACTCCATGTGCTCAAGGAAACTAGACAACACTAGTCATTCTTTCTTGCAAGTGACTCTAAATCCTAATTTACTTTTCCTTTGCAAATTTTATGGTTAGTCTAGGAAAATATTGTGTAGGAATGGATGAGGTTGAAGTGAGACCAAGTGAAATAATTGGGGATGAAGTGATTCTAAGTGGTTTAAATTCATATCCAATTATATTGATGAGAGCAGGGGAAAACATTGTGTAGGAATGGATGGGGATGAAATGCGACCAAGTGAAATAATTGAAATACTCAAGGATAAACATGGGAGTATGAATATTCATCATGTGAGTAGAGGTGGTTTCATCCCTATTGTAGGTATCTTTGGAGATCAAGGAATTAGACAAGGTGAGGGGGTGCATAAAATGACCATTGGTAGTCAAGATATTAAAAGGAAAGATAAAGGTTCATCAAGAAGAGGGCCTCTCTAGTGAAGCTTATTCTCAAATAAAACATTAAGATGCACAAATTCATGGAAATATCATCTCCAACTCTTGTTTTTCATTTCTTTTGTTGTAGGATGAATGAACAATTTTTGAAGGAGTGGGTGAATGTTGTTTGGTATCTGATTCAAAAAAGGTCTTGGTGGAGTCATGGAAATTGGATTCAACTCTAATGTTTTTGAAACAATGGATACTATTCTTGGATGGTTAGTCTAAAAGAGTATACCTTACCCTAGTTTGGGTAAAGTTTTCGAGATTGCTGCTAGAATTTTGGCCATTGGAGGTGATTAAAGAAATTGGAGGTGCATTGGGGAAGTTCCTTGAGGCGGATATGAGTCTTCTTGATTTGAGTTCTATGTTTGTGGAAAAAATTCTAGTGGGGATTGATGTGAGGGCAGGTTTAGAAGCTGAAATGAACTTCTAAAATGGGATGCTTAATTTTTCTTGTCCCTTGGACTATGCATGGATTTCTTGTTGGTGTGCAAGATGCCATCATTATGGGAATTTGGTAGGAATGTGACTTTCCTTTTTTTAAGAGGGCATGGGTTAGGAATAATATTATTGTAGAGAATGAGAAATTACACAAAAAGGATTCAAAGGTACAATTAGAGGTAGATAATTTCATCCCCCAAAAAGATGATATGTAAAAATCTATCTCCATAGTGATGGTTGGTAGTGTTGAAAAAGTAAAAGATTCTAGTGTTGTTGCATAAAACAATTTCTTAAACCTTAAAAATCCTAGACTAGTAACAACTAAGTTGAAGGAGCTTGTCAATGATAGATTATTGGAATCATTTCCTTCTCATGAAGAATTTGTTAAGTCTATGAAATACCTAACTCCTTTAAATTTTTAGTCTCCATTCAAAAAGGTCTAAATATGGGTTCATGGGGATTTGTGGAATTATATTATATTGTTGATGAGGATAAGGGTTTATCTTTTGGGGTGATAAATAGAGTGAAGGATCCCTTGTAGTTGATCATAGGAAATTTGGTCGTTAATGTGGGGGATTTTTTGTTAGAAGGTTTGTCTTTAGTATGTATGCATAGAAGGGGTTTAAAAGATCTAGGGGGCTTCAAATAATCATGAATCTGTACAAGACGATTTTCATAGTTACAACCTAAGACCTAGGAAATAGGTTCTAAGTGATGTTGGTGGGAGTATTGATAGATGTTTATGTTTAACTGAAGGGAAAAAAAAAATGGGATAGGTCCAGGTAGAAGACGGAATATCTTTGTTTCTCAAGAAAAGGATCTGTTATCACACAATTTGTAGTTTGGGAAAATCCCAACCCAAGCAAAAAATGAGTGAAACAACTAAGGACACCTATCACTACCACCTCAATATATATCCCCCTCATTTTAGTGCTGTACAAATCCAACACAAGGGATGCTTCCCAAGTGACCCTGGTAGGATTGTAAGGGAAAATGAAAGGAGCTGAAGGAACACCCTTATAGATAATGATAAAAGGTTCTTGAAGCTTAATGGAGGATGAATATAGGTCAAGGAAAGGCCACCAATTGATAGTACCTGCAAAACAAATGTTAAACAACCCAAACCAAGACAATATATTATGAAATAAGCCATACAACAAGAGGGAAAACATCGATAAGTATTGTTGTTCCAAAATTGTAGCATATAACAGTGATATATAAACAACAATAAAATTATGATAGTTGCAAATTAGACCATCAAAATCAACATATGATATTGGAAAACAAGGCTTGTAATTAGTAAACAATATCACAATGCTTAAACCAATATTTTTACGACAAAAGATGGATGAAAAAGAGTTTTATTAGAAATGTTTATGACAATCCAATGGATGTAACAAAATTTTTCTATATCAGCAAATTCTAACCACTGAAATCAACAAGTAAACCATCCAAACAATATCCCTTTATTAATATATTTATTATCACAACTCACAAGCAAAGTTCAACGATAGAAAAATGAAGAAATTGTTTGAGAAAGAGCGTTTTCCACAACCCCAATGCCTGTAGCTTAATTTTTTTTACAATATACTAATCGCTTGACACAACAAGATGCCCTTGATTATAAGAGAGTCTAAAGTATGTAGAATTCAAATCCAACTTAATCAATTTCAATCCCTCAATTTTTACGTTTATCAATGCAACATATACAATCTCCAATGCAAAGGTTAGTGCCTTGCTATTGGGTTAATGGAGTCTCTTCCTTGGAAGGAAAACTAATAAAAGAGGAATATGAAGTTTTTATTAAGATTCAAACCCTTATAAAACCCAAGAAAACAACAATCCTTCCAAATTGTCTAGCTTGGAATCCAAGATGAACTAGGGTTTAATGGTTCTCTATGGGTGTAAACCCTCTTACTTCTTAGAGAAAACAAACCCTAACCAAACCTTGCTACAAGGGTGTAAACCCTCTTGATTCTTGTAAAAATTATTGTAGCTTTCCAATAGAAAATAAAAATAATCTTAATGGAGGTTGTAAACCCTTATACTCCTCCTAGGGTTTGAGATTATTCCCTTGAACTTTAACAAGAAAAACACAAGAAATTTCAGAAATTACTCACAAAATCTAAGAGAAAGCATGAAAAAACCCTTACTATCAATGATTATCCAACAATTTTCCAAATAAAATCATCCAAGAGAAGTTTCTATCCTTTAATGCTCCAATATACAAGTCGTTGCATCCATTATGAAAAGAAAAAGAGAGGTTGAAATTGCAATCGAAGAGTATTTTTAATTAGTTATGAGTTATTTCTAAATGAAAAATGAGTTTCCTCTATTTATAGAGGAAAACCCAAGTCATAATTTGTCCACATTAGAATTAAATCCTTAATTTTAGGTCAAAACCAAAATTATAATTCTTAACTAACTAAACAATTTGTTCTTTTTTCCCACATAGGCTACAAAATAGAAAAATAAAGGCATGCAAGCCAATAAAACTCTTATCCAAGGTGGCACATGTGAGAGTAAGCCTCCAAAGGCTAGGATTTCATGGTATAAAGGTTCCATGTCATCCCCAAATCAAGAAAAAGAGTGGGGGTTTAAGAACACAACACCACCAAGTGCACAAAATACACCCAATGACCTCCTAAAGGTGTGATGTCATGCTTCAAAAGAGTCATGTTTGGGCATAGGAGGGTGACATCATCTCTTCTTCATGCTTTTGGGATTTTTTCAAGTGCTAGAGACACCATCCAAGGTGAAACTCTCATCATCCTAGGCCTCCAATGTGTGGGTAACAATATCCCTCCAATGGGATTTCATGCCCCTATGAAAGTCCAAGTGGCTTAGTTCCTTCATGAATGACTTTCACCAGGAAAAGTCCTATAAAGAAAAAAAAATATGCCCTCCAAGGGTCCACAATTCATATGAATCATTCCAAGTAAGCCACATTTAATAAAAGAACCACTTGAACAAGTGCTTTAAATATCCCTTTTAAAATTAAAAAAAATGCTCAAAGACCTTATAAAATTTTCCAAATTTAGGTATGGGAGGGGTGTCATGGTGCTCTATTGGGTAGGAAAATCTTCAAGTCAAGGAATGTTTTCCAAGAAGACCCTCTCTAGGTCATGTAGTGAGTATGAGGTATATTGGGGGAAGTACTCTTGAGAATGGGGTTCTTGACATATAAAGGGCTCATATTGTCTCATTTATTCATGCCTTTGTGGAGGTTGTGTTGCATCACTTCATTTATAAATGAAACATTTTTCCAAGCCCTTTATTTCCCTTTCTTTTTTGTTTCTTATGATCTGAACATTTTTTAACGAGGAAGATCTCTCTATGGCATGGGGTAAACCACAACAGACGGAATGACACGAAGAAATCAACTCTAATCCCAAGTATGCTATATAAATGAAATGCTAACAAGACAAGGACAAGATCCTACCTTGTTCGGACGTTTGATGAAGACCACCATTGAGCATGAAACTCAAATATTTATACCTACAATTTGTACTCAACAACCAAGATACACAAGCATATGGTGATAATATATAATTTTAGCATATATATTAGCATAATCCATTAGCATACATGAAAAATACGCCCATGGAATAATAATTCAAATATTTGCAAGTTATCAATTGGACAAGAAAATAGTATTTCTATTAAAATAATCAACAAAGGTATATAGGTGACAAACTTCTGTAACGACACACATCGGAACTAAGAAACTAAGTTCCTCCACCACTTCAATCCTCCACCAAAGGAGAGCTCATATAAATGAGACAATGAGGTTATCCATCACAAAGAAGGAAGATCTTGGGGGCTTAACAAGGAGTTCAGACTTTCAAGGATAAAGGGATGCAGACTCAATATGAAGTGAAATTTCTCCAGAGTGTCTTTGCTCTCAAAGTTGAATTGTTGAATCTCCTTCAAGGCTTGGATAAGGATCAATTTATAGCCTTCAAATGGAACTAAAGGGTTGATTCAGAGCGTTTATAGTATATGGAAGGTGAAGGATCATGGATCTCATGACATGGCATGGAAACCAGACATAATTTTTAATTTTGAGCACCAAATCTGATGTATGCGGGTTGTAGTGGAGCAACCTGCATATATGCTTGTTTTCTAACTGATTGGGCATATATATGTGGAAAAATGTGTTTTTTTAGCTCCTGAAGGTATAAAAGGGGACTTTAAGTCTGCATAGAGAAATGTAAATGCCATCCAAGCAAGTTGCCTGAGGTGAGGAAAAATTTGTTGTAATAGATTCCCCCTAATGTGTGAGGTCAGAGGAGTATCTGCGAGGGACGAAATGCATTATAATTCCCAGAAGTGGAGTAATGGAGACTCAGTCAGAAGTGCTAGTTACTCATGATAATATTACAATCCATAATGACTTTGTACACATGGTTTCCAATCTAAATTACACTGTAGATCCATGTGGAAATATATCAAATAGTTTCTCATGGCCATGAATAGGAAATACAAAGTGACATAGGCTGTCATAGTCATGAACAAGGCACATTGGAATCCAATCTCAAAACAAATATGAAGACATCTGTATACAATGTAGTACAATCTGATCTCCCATGATCACTGAAGTCATATAGGTACTAGTCCAATGAAAGACAAAAATAGATTAGGAATGTTTCTACTGTAAGATGGAGGTCTTATACACTATCCGTTGAAGGTGTAAGTCTACATCATGTGAATAAAAGGAGTTGATGTTGAACACAATGAGACTTCATTTGATTACCGGCCATTAAGGTATACCTTTAACAAACATGAGACAACCTACCGATAATGAAAGTAGGTATCAAGAAACCAAGTACATTCTTACAAGTGTGAATAAGGGTGTTGAGGTCGAACACTTGAATAATCCATCGATCATGAGACGTTGATTTATTCCCAACTTTCGATAGAGGGAGAACCTGCCACTGATGATTGCAAGCCTCTAGGTAATCATAAGACTCTAGGTCTGATTTCCATAATAGATGAATTGAAGTCAATGGAAGGAGACTCACTGAAAGGAGAGCATTAAGGAATCTCTCAATAGTCAGCATGAGGTACAAAGAAATATCTTGATAATTAGGAGGAGCTCATATGAATATGATGTTCATGAACCAATGACCTTGTGCGTCTCTCTTATGCACTAGATACAAGTAGTGCATGAAAGAGACTCTCTGAATAGAATCCAATAAGAAAGATTGTCGAAAAAGGAGAGGAAACCACCAATAAGGCTAATGGAATCCAAGACACTGCATGAATCCCAATGTGTGAATATATTTCTTATCATAAAACATAAGGGAAACCCCCTAGTCAGTAACCAATGAGGAGATGTCCACTGTTGGGTTCAAAGTTATCTACACATAATGAAAGCAGAATTAGGGTGCATGGTAGGAATAAAAATTCATGTTACTTTGAAATACATTGAGGGTATGGATGACATGATAAGTCAAGATTTCTAAGAAATGGCCGACACAGGATTATAGACATCCTTTGAACAAGAGCATGAGACATATGGATAACTCAAAAAACATAGATTTGATGATAAAACTTCATGATGCAGGAGGAATCAACAAACTCTCCATAGGGACTGGAAGAATAACCAGCTGGAAGAGTAAACTGTAAGTAACGAGATCAACTTCCTAATGTCATGATAAACCCAAACTTTGGATGACAGTGGACTCATAATTTTGTGCTCTGTTCAAAGGTGACAGAACTGTTGCCGATATGAGATAACATTCTTTTTCCTCCTGTATTTTTTTGTTTTTTCATAGGAAAATAAATGCTATGATATAGGAGAGGAAATGAGTGTCACGAGTAAGAAACTAGCTTCTAACAATGGAACATACCTATGCTCAATGCAAGGAAGTGCATGCGGGGCATGCACATTCGGGGAGATGTTTCCTCTCAGGGTATAGGGTGTCAAGCTACAAAGGATATATAAAAAAGGCTCTGCTTGGATAGTGATGAAAATTGCTAAGGTAAGAGGATTATAACGAGAAAGAAGGAACAGAAAATAGGCTCAATACTGCAAGCAGGATGATGAAATATGATTACAACTTAACTCCAAAGAATGTCCTTTTTCATAGATTTAGTCCCCTAGGCCTGAAAAAGTATAAAATAATACCAAAGAGAACTCTTCTAGCCAATGGTGACTAAAGTATTCCTTTTTTCATAAGTAGTCTACTTGGTCCGAAAAAGGGTTAAACGTATACCAAATAGACGTCTTTTCAAAACAATTTAATGAGTGTGAAAGATACAAGTTCACTCGACAATCTTTTCATTTGGAGTCTGAAAAGAGCTTAAATAAGACTCAAGGATGTTGTTCTAACAAGAATATCATGGGGTAGGCCAAGGCTCCCATGCATGACATTTATCGAAATCCAAAAACTGATAGGTATATGACACAAGCTTGGAACAACCCAAAACTTGCTAAGACGAGGAGGATAGAATACTTACAGAGGATTCTTCATCTACATTGTATTGAAGAACACCCCTTATCTGGAAGGGTGCCAAAGAAGAAAGGAGAGGATATAAAAATTCATTCCAATCAAAGGAAACCATCCTAGGGCTTGGAGGGAGAGTACTTGGAGAGAGTGGAATACTCCCTTGTTAAGAAGGTACATAACTAGAAATGCTAAGGATATGGTCGAAAGATGCATCACCCCCCAAAATAAGAGTGGGATTGACCGAATATTTCATTGGTAATGTCACTTCCTTAGACTTTTTACTCTCTAAGAGAAGAGTGGGATCGAGAAAATATTACATCGACATGACCACTTCTTCAACCTTTGGTAGAATAGAATGTGACACAACATGGTAAAGAGATGCATCACCCCTAAAAATAGGAGTGGTTTCGGCCAAATATTGCATCGACATGATTGTTGTTGAACAGGATGCGAGACAACATGGTCAAGAAACACATCACTCCCCAAAATAAGAGTGGTGTCAGCCAAATATTGTAGTGGTATGATCACTGTATCAACCAAACAAGGATTATACTATTGGGAAACCAATGATGACTTAGAACTCGAAGGGCCCCCATACAAAGACCGTGATTCTCAAACCACAACAGTAGCAGGGCACAAGCAAGTTAGGTGACCTCCTTTGGAAAGTCTTGTTGATGCTTGAATCTATTAGGACCGAAATGACAACCTCATGATGATACAAATCCCCCTGTGTTTTTATAGAGGTGGTACTCCTCTTTACCTTAAGATTTTCTTGGGACTCTAGATCTTCATAATATGGGACTTTGCATAATTTAATCATGGTAATCAAAGAAACATAAATATTGAAAGAAAAAATAACAAGAAATAAAATATTTTGTTTTCTTTTTAAATAAAGTTCTCGAGAAATGACCAGGATCTGCACACTTAATACATTTGAAAATGATACACAAAATTTCCTCACATCCAACATAGTTAAACTAAAGATTTCTAATCACATAAAATAAAAAGAAGATGGTATGCATGCATAAGAGAGTTTTAATAGAGTGGACAGATGGGAAGCTCAAATAAATATAATGATAGATTAATCTCAAATACTTTATACTCAAAACTAAGAGTTACAAAGCAAAGTAAAAAATGATCCCGAAATAGCTCTCTTGGAATTTCTAAAAAAATCTATAGTCTGTTATAAAGCCTTGAAATTTATATGTGTTTGTCCTTAGGACTGGGATTGGGGCTCCCATGGACCATAAACAAAATATAAACAAGAATTAATCTTGTAGAAGGAGGATGGTGGGAGACAATATAACAACAAGACCTAGAAAGAAGACAAGGAGAATTTATCAGACTTCGGTTTAACCTTTCTAGTCAAAGAAGCAGAGTAACTGGATGAAAGAACTGATAAAGAAAGAAAGATGTGATCAACACAAACATACTATGATGGTCTCTCGTGTCTTTACTTGCTTTTTTTTTTCCCTTTATTGTCTTCATCGAAGGTTATAGGAACCATCTCAACTGTTTCTTTCCCTTCATTGGTTAATTTGTCAATTTATTTTTTGAACCATTCTTCAATATAGTTTTTCATTGATGCAATGTTTATCTCATGCCATATTTTAATGTTGAATAACTCACCTTACAAGTCTCTTAATTCAAGAGAGATACCATGTATTGCTTCCTCAATATCTTGATTTTTCACGACATAATCCACTAGCCAATTGTCTATGTCATCTTCATTATATTTGAGTATACCATAAAAATTTTCAACTGATAACCCTTTAAATATCTCAATTTGTTCATCAAATTGTTGCTTTGTTAAGAACATTGAGTTGAGAATTAATTTAGGATCTTGTACTTTGTTAGTACCTCCTGCTAGGTCTATCTCCATGAGCCTATTGAACAGTTCGTCCCTTTTCAGTATGGTTTCGCTACATGCTTGAACAATGTTATTCAAATTTTTAACCTTTTCCTTCCAACAAACATTTAGTTGTTCTATCCGAATTGGTGAAGGCATATCCTCCTCTCTTCTTCTTAGTTCTGTCATGTTAGATACTTTGATTCCAAATGGTAATAAAACATCAATGTAGAAACCTTCTTCGTTCTTCAGATCAACTAGAAAATATTCATGGAGGGCATGTGCCCTTGAGCCAAAAGAAACAATATTTTTCGAAACCTCCCATGCCTATGTTATCAATGACATTCCCTTCTTAATATCTCTTTCTACATAAATCCTGACTGATGTGAGTAGGATTGAATATCCTTTCAACTTAACAGTGGGTGTGGTAGGTTTGATTATTGACAAAGGACCAGAAAGAAGTGGAAGAGGCATTAAGGTGTCTTCCAACTCCTTGATCCTTTATTTTAACTTAGTGTTTTATACTTCTATACCACCGATAGAATCATCAACAACATCCCCAATTTCTCTATGAATTTTAGAGATTTGGGATGGCTGCATATATTTTAGTTCAACCTATGAACGATATTTTCCCTTCTTATTTTTCTGATCACCTTTTTCTATAATAAATTTTTTAGATTCCTTGTCAAAAAAAACACTTTGGAAAGTAAATGACTCTTCTTCACTGAAGGTCTCATTCTCAACGATCTCTAATGATTAATTTTGTTTGTCCATATTTCTCGAATGATCAACTATGTGAAACATTTTCTCAATATCCGCCTCGAGCTCCATGTCTTCAAGAGAGAAGCTATTGATGCCATTTTTTATGATATTGTCTTCTTCCTCTTGCACAACATTCTTCCTCTTATTTATCAGAGGGATCTTGTGTGAGATCTCGATTTTTCTGGGAAGGGAGGGGGGGGGGGAGGGAATTCTTCTCTCCTCCATCGCTTGAACCACTGTTGGTAATTTTCCTAGTTGGGTGAGCTGTTGGAGAATTTCTCCGCGATGTGGTAGTTTTAGGAGTAACAACTGGAGACTGGGTGCTCTTTTCACTGGGACCCTTTCCTTTTTTCTTGTAAAACTCATTAGTACTAAGTATTGTTTACAAGTCACCAACATTGTGCATAAGAGAGCCTTGGTTGTTATCTTCTTCTTCATTCAAAATAGTATGAATGAACAAGTTTTTGAATCCTACTCATAGCATATGTTCCACAAAGATTTTGTTAGGGTCAAACCTCTTTATATTTTCAACATACTTCATATTTACATCGTTGAAGTGATTCATAAACTCATCAATTTTATTTATGTTCATGAATATGAAATCTCTAATTTTCCACGACAAGGGGATGAATTGCTTTTTCTATTTTTTGTGGAAAAAGTGCAGCCATAAATTGTATTTCCTTACCACTTCCATAATAAACAATTTATTAGATACATGGTATGGAAGAAAAGAGGGATTTTCTTTGCAAGAAAATATCCTGATGACACTATGATTTTCCATTTGTTCTATAGTTCCCTTTTTCTCCAAGAATTTATTATCCTAGTCAGATATCTTGGGGGTATTTTTACCAAAAAATAGTCCTTTGAAGACTGAAATGAAATCATTGTAAACTTCGTAAAAATATAGAGAAGTATTGTGTCTCCAAAATTCCTGATACCAAAAGGTAACTGGATCTATTTCATAGTTCACCCTCTTAAATATAGTCAATTTTGGAAATTGAAAACAATACACTATCACAAATACCAAATTGGAAGACATAAAGGATTTCTTGTCCCTTTTGTAATGTGATAATTGGGATGAGATTTCAATGGAAATTAGTTTTCCCCATTTAAAGATGGCATGTTATTTAACTTTAAAATATAAAATATAAATAATCATATGAGAAATGGTGGTGGTTCTTTCCTGACCTGTCAACCTGGTAAATAACCAAGCGATTTCCCGAAAGGGGTTTTTAAAAGAGTCGACCTGAATCCTGGTTATGTCTTTTGGAACATCCATGGGATTCTCCAAAAAATCAAGAAAGAGATCCATGCCATTTTCATGCTTCTTCATAAAATCTCTGCAATCTTCTCCTTTGAAGATAAGTGTTTTGTTTGGGAGCTTCAACATATTACAAAAAAACTACGGTGAAAGGGAAATGGGGGAACGATCTTGGAGTTGTATAATTCATTGGCTCGACATGTACTTCTCAACACACCATGAAACAAGTTATTTGCAGTCGAATACCTCAGAAACACAACCTACGTGAGAAATTCCCGATGTCCAGATTACGTCTTTTTGTGCAGGAGAAGATGAGTAATATGAATATGCTCTAGACCACTTAAAGTTTTGGTCTTCATGACCAAAAATATTCAAAGTATCACCACATAACTATTGTCTAGATACTATTTCCATAGGTTGACGAGAGTATTCTTTCAACTAGATAATAACTTGAAACGAATCCTTTCAGAGAGATAAAAATAATATAAGCTTTTTCAAGTCGTGCTTTAATGAAAAATATCCTCGAGCCCTTCGCTATTAATGATGAGTTTTACCGAGCCTGCATGCTCGATTATTAGCATTAAAACACACTAAATGAATATTGGGAAAATCATGAAGATGGCGGGGATGAACAAGAGAAATTTGAATATAGAGCCTTTTGTGAACCCACCAACCTAGGAACCCATGAACCCGTGGTAGTGAATGATAAAAAATAATCTAAGTGTTGCAAAGCGGTTGGTCAGACTTGGAAATAGGAGAAATGAAATACTTAGGGGATCGGTACTCGTGAAAAGTTTGATGGTCATAATGTAGATCATGAGCCTTTGGGTGCAAAGTGGAGATCGCAGAACTTGGGAGATGAAGGATTGAACCCGTGAACCCGTAGTTGCAAAAATGGTTAAGTATATGATAACAAGGTGGTCGGTCAGACTCATGACATAGGAACATGGATGGAGATGAAGACCCACGAGTCCACCTACCCGCAAACCCCTAGATTTTTGTTTGTTTGTTTGTTTTTCAAATGCGACTAAGCATGGTAACTACAAAGGGAAAAGAGAAGGGAAAAAAGAAAAGGGGAATGAGAGTAGGTATAGAAGAGGGAAAAGAAATGAAAAAAATAAGTTGGGAAAATAGAAAAGGAAGGGAAATTTTGGAAGCAAGAATTGATCTAAACAACTGGCTCCAACTACATGATGATAAACCCCTGTGTATTGTCAAGAATCTAGAATATTTATGACCAGGTGCTTCCATACATTGGGCTATGGAGTCAAAGGTAAGAATATACAAAATGAATAAATAAAAAATAAAATTTATGTACAAGGAAATGAGAAAGTTTTAGGTGAAGAAACCTTTCAAATGTTTCTCATTGATAGGAAACATTAATATTTTACCCTTCATGTCTTTGAGCATATAGGAATTAAAACCCATGATATTTTCAATGATGTATGGTCCAATCCAGAGTGCTTCAAAATTTGTGTGCATCAATGGTTTCTCTTTGGATTTATTCTAGAGTAACACCGGTTCTCCCTTCTGAAAATTCTTTATGGTTTCATTCTGGTCAAAATATATTTTGATACATTGTTTTCTATGAGAAGTTTTATTTAGGGATTTACTTCATTCTTCCTCCAATTTCAACAACTAGTTCATCCTCCTTTGTATAGGTGAATTGTCTTCTGCATCTTCTGTATTAACCAAAAAATTCAAAGCATTGAGTTTGAGGCTAATTGGCATTTTTGCTTCCTTCCCATAAACCAATGTATACAGAGACATCCCAGTGTTGACCTTCATAGTCGTTCTACTTGCCCACAACGCATCAGTCAAATTTAAATGCTAATTCTTTTGGTTCTTGTCAATAGTTTTCTTCAATATATGAATGAGTGTGTTATTTGTGGATTATGCAAGAACATTCCCTTATGGATAATAGTTTGATTACTGCCCCATAATAATTCCATATTCTCCACAAAATTCTGTAAATTTTGAAACAATGAAAATCGAACCATTATCAATGATGAATTTCTCTCGGACACCGAATCTTGACAAAATATTATCTTTGAGGAACTTAATTAACTCTTCAGAATCAACCCTTTTTAATGCCACTGCTTCTGGCCACTTCGTTAAATAATATGTAGTGGTGAGAATATACATATTCCCTTTCTTGACTTTGGATTTATTGGCCCGATGACATCAAGTCCCCATTGGGAGAATGGTTTTTATATAGTTATAGGTTGTAACGACATCACAAATCTCTTCATTTTCCCTGAAAATTGCTTGCAACATACACTGTAACATCCCTAACCACCCACAGGGTGGGGCATGCTACCTTCAAGCCCTCCCTTGGACTTCTTTCTCTTACGATAGCTTTTTAAAATTTAAGGATGCATAAAAGAAAAGACTTTAACGACATGCACAACAATATTCAACAAGCATGCATAGTCTAAAGATTCAATTAAACGATAATTAAATATACAACAGAAATAAATTCATATACATGTAAAGATACCATAACAAAGAGCACTTATATTTATGGAGGATGACACCAACTGGATGAAAACCAAGGATGTTCCACCCAACCGTAGACACCACTGCTCCAAATCTCAACAGTAGTGTCACCCTCGAGCAAGGGCTATGAATCCACAAGGACAGTTCTAGAGTGTACTTGGGTTCCCAAACTAGTCATCTCTCAATCTCTCACAGGTTTCCCATCACCCACAACAATCCAAGTACCCAACTCTCTTCCACCCAGCCTGTACCACCCGAAGAGAACGAACCTCCACCCTTCTCTGCCATGTAGTCCCTCAGGCAGTCCTTCTCCTTTTTCCAGGGCCTCCAACACAACTGGTCCACAATCTCAATGATGGAACTCTCAAGACTCGCAGTTGTGAGAAAAACAGGGCACAAGCCAACGCATCTTAGACATGCAGGCCCCAAGTCATGGCTAGATTGCACCAGCGACCATTACAACCAACTATACCGTGGCTAATTCTTAAGTAGTTCGATTCCCTTCCCAAGCCAAGATGCAGGTGAGGATGGATCAATGGATGGGTAAGTGAGTGCATGGAAGTGCGTGAGGGAAATGAAGGGAAATATAGGAAATTAGTGAACAAGCCATCAGTCAAATGACCAGCAACCAATGACCAATGACCAATGACCCACGACCCATGACCAACCCCACAATCAAACCAGGGATGAGTTTAAGTATTTTCGTGGGGAAATCAAGAACCTCCTGGACTTCCTCAAGAAGCTCACGGAACTGATCCCCTCCCTTAGAAAAAAGGGTAATTAAAAAAGGGTAATTAAAATAGGAATAAACACTTATCCCCTCAAGCCCCCTCTCTTGTGGAATCATAGCCCCCTATAACTCTAGTCCTTGTCCATCTAGAAACCAACCATGTATTTCTTATTAATGATGATATAAACATTACATGTCTTGGGCACACTAGAATTTTAATAATTGTTCGGGCACTTTGGCCTCTTAGTTTGTAACAATACATTATTTAAAATGGGGGTTCAAAACCTAGGGTGTTACATCCCCTCCCCCTTATTTTGGCACTGTCCTTAGTGCATATACAAAATAGAGATCAAAATCTCAAATTTATTCAAAACATTGCAGGTAATATCCCCACAGGGCATATTCATGCTCCCTAGGTAGCATCTTCAGGACTGTAGCAGGTCCACTGAACTTTTACCAGCTCTATAACTTGATTCCAGAGCATTTTGACTTTTCTATCCAATACCGCACTGGCTGAACCTAAAAATATCCCTCTGTCCCTACCTGAATCAAATGCCAATCAATAACATGGTTAGGGTCATGTACATATTTCTTTAGTAAATATACATGAAATACATTATGCACATTCATGGAACAAGACAATGCAAGCATGTATGCAACTGGCCCTATTCTGTCCAATATTTGAAATGGACCACAAAATCTGGTTGCCAGCTTTGTACAACTACCCAATTTCAATGAGTTTTTCTTGGGCTTAGCTTCCAAAAGTACATGCTCCCCTACTTTAAATTCTCTAGCTATCCTATTCTTGTTTGCATAAAATTTCTGTCTATCCTGAGTTGCCTTTAAATTCTGCTTGATCTTGACCACCTAGTCTTCCATGTCCTTGATCAACTCCGGCCTAAGTACCACTCTATCTGCTAGGTTGTCCCAACTTATTGGAGTATCGTATTTCCTACTGTACAAGGCTTCAAATGGGATCATTCTCAATGAATATTGATACCCATTATGATATGCAAACTCAACCAAGTGTAAGTAATCTTCCCACTTATATGGATTATCCATCACATACATTCTCAGCATATCTTCAATTATTCGATTGACTCTCTCTGTTTTCCCATTTGTCTGGGGATGATATGATGTGCTAAAGTTTAGATTTGTGCCAAATCATTTAAACAATCCCCTCCAGAAATTGGAGGTAAACTTTGTATCTTTTTTTGAGATGATTTTCCTAGGTATCCCATGCAACCTAGCAATTTCCTTCATGAAAATTTCTGCAATATTATTCGCTGTATGCGTTTTCTTCACAGGAACAAAATGAGCATCCTTTGTTAATTTTTCAACTACTACCATGATCGAATAATGTTATTCGTTTTGGGTAATCCTGTGATGAAATCCATGGTTATCACTTCCCATTCTTCTCTGGGATTGGCAATGGCTGCAGAAAACCCGCTGGGTGCCTATGCTCATCCTTCACCTTTTGACATTTTGTACATCGAGTGATGTAATCAACAACATCCTTCTTCATTCCCGACCAAAAGAACTGGCTTATTACTGCTGTAATTGTTTTCTGGTAACCGAGATGTCCAACATAAGGAACATCATGCATTTCCTTCAGTAACAAATTCTTCAGTTCTCCAGAACTAGAACATAGATTATATTTTTATGCATGAGTAATCCGTCTTCCTTTATCTCATACTCCTTTATTTTCTGTTGTGCATCTCCTTGCTGTAAGTTTTCCTTTAACTGTAAGTAATGCTAGTCTGTAACAAGACCATCTAAAATTCTTCTCTTCAAGTATGACTGATGCATACTGACAATAGTAGCATGCATGATATGCACTCTTCTACTAAGTGCATCAACAACTTTATTCTCCTTTCCCTTGATATGATTGATATCGAAGTCATATTCAATTAGAAATTCTAGCCATCTTGTTTGCCTGGCATTCAAGGTCAGCTGGTCAAAATGATACTTCAGGCCAATGTGGTCTGTCCTTAATTCAAATTTCTTCCCCATGAGATAATGCCTCCACATCCTCAAGGTGTGAACAATGGAAACAAGTTCCAAGTCGTGGGTGGCATAGTTCCTCTCATGTTCCTTAAGATTTATGGACTCATATCCAATGTCATGTCCATTTTGCGTGAGGACTCCCCCAAGTCCTTCCTTACATGTGTCTGTACATACCACAAAACTTTCATTTGGGTCAACAATATTCAACACAGGTGCACTAGTAAGTAATTACTTCAACAGATTAAAATTATTTTCACACTTGAGTGTCCATTCAAATTTAGTTCCATTCTTTTGAAAATAAGTGATGGGATGAACAATATTAGATAACCCTACTATGAACCTTCTGTATTAGCCAGCTAATCCCATAAAATATATGACATCTGACACATTTCTGGGTGTTGGCCATCCTCTAATGGCTTCGATATTATCTATATCTACTTCTATGCCCTGCTCTGAAATAATGTGTCCCAAGTAATGGATCTTCTTTTGATAAAAATAACACTTACTCAACTTGGAATACAACTGATGTTCTCTCAGTACTTGCAATACTAGTCTTAAGTGATGTTCATGCTCCTCTTCAGACTTAGAATAGATAAGTATGTCATCCAATAATACTATGACAAACTTATCCAAATAATTCCTGAATATGCCATTCATTAAGCACATGAATACAGTTTGTTCATTGGTCAGTCCAAATGGCACCACTACAAACTCATAATTCCCATACCTAGTCCTAAAGGTTGTCTTATGAATGCATTCTTCCTTGATTCTTACCTGATTGTATCCTACCCTCAAGTCAATTTTTGAAAATATCTTTGCTCCTCTTAGTTGATCAAAGAGGTCATCAATTCATGGTAGAGGATACTTGTTCTTTATAGTGTACTTGTTCAACCGTTGAAAGTCAATACACAGCCTCAAGGTTCCATCCTTCTTTTTGACAAAAAGTACTGGTGCTCCCCAAGGTGAAACACTTGGACGTATGTACCCTTTCTTCAACAATTCCTCGAACTGCATTTGTAATTCTTTTAACTCTAGTGTGCTCATTATGTAAGGTTTTTTTGACATTGGGGCATCTCCTAGCACTAAATCAATTGAGAAATATATCTCCCTTCTTGGTGGCAATCCAAGTATTTCTTGGAATACATATTCAAATTCCCGTAGTACCAAGAAATCTTTGAGGCTTGTCCCCTTGGTATTATCCGACTCTTCCACATGAGCTGCATACAATTTACATCCTTTCCTAAAACATATTTTTAGTTGTAAGGCTGAAATCTCCCTTATAGAGATGGGTCTTAAAACTCCTTTCACAATGCTCTGTTTTCCATTTCCATCCAGACATGTAAATTTCTTGTTATGACAATCTAGGACAACATGATGTTTGTCCAACCAATCCATTCCAATTAGAATATCATAAGACCCCAATGGTATGATAGTTAGATCAATACTAGTATTTATGCCATTAAGACTTATGGAACAAATTTTGACCATATCATGGATTCTTCTTTTGGTACCAGTGGCTAATTGAACCAAACTTGCTTTTCCAAGTTTAATTTTCTGCAAATGTAATCTATACATGATCTTAGAATCAATGTAGCAATGAATTTCTCCTAAATCAATCAAAATAGTAACAAGTTGATTTATGATCTTACCTTCCACCTTGATCATATTGGATGGGTACTCTGTTTTTCGATCATTTAAATCTGCATAGATTCTTCCCATATCTTCGACCATTGTATCCTCTTGGATGTTGTGCACAATATTCACTCTATCCTTTCTATGTGGGAAATCCTTGTACATGTGATATTCCTTTCATCCCCATCATTGGATTGGTGGTCTTCCCCTTTTTCCCAAGGAATCTTCTTTCTTGAAATCCCTCTGAGCATACTGATCTTGATGATTTCTATTAGGCTCATTCCTATTGAAGGAAGGTTTGAATCCTTTCCTCCTCTGATTATACTTCACATTTTTCTTTTCCTTCCAATATTTCTGCAGAGATTCTCTTCCTTGGCCTTGCTCATATAAGCATTTATCCTTCTTATTGGCTTCAGTCAAGGTCTTGGGCTCATCATACTTGATCTTTTCCTTATAAAAGGCTGGCAATCCACTTAGAAATATCTGTATTTTTCACTTTCTCATCACCAATGAACCTAACATACTTTAACAATCCCAAGAACTTCTTCTCAAACTCTTCCATAGTCATGCTTCCCAACCTGAGTTCAAAGAACTCCTACATTTTCTTGTCATAGAAATGCTCTGAGAAGTACTGCTTCTGGAAGTACTTCTTGAACTTCTTCCAAGTGATCCTACTTTCATTAACATGTTCCACTTCCTTCAGTTGGTCCCACCACATTGCAACTTTCCCATGTAAATGGTAGGTGGAAATCCTGGCTTCCAGGTTGGACAAATAGTTATGCAACTGAAAATATCTCCTGAGCCCAAGAAACCATGCTTCAAAATCATCTTCCCTTTCTCTTTCACCCTCAAAGGAAGGTGGCATGAGCTTCCTCAACTCTCCTTGCAAACTATCTACCTCTTGTTTCCTTCTTTGGTGTTTGATAGGGGACACCTCTGGACTGCCTACGGGATCTTTTGATGTATAAAAATTTCTTTCTGAGTAAGGAGGTGAGTGGTGCCCATCAGATCTAGTAGCACTTATGGAATAACTAGCACTTCCATGATCATCCCTTCTTTCATGGCACCTGCCTTCTTCCTCTTGTTTTGAGTTTGATCCCTTCTTCATTTGTCTTTGAAACTGATCTAAGCTCTTGTTTCCTTCTTTGGTGTTTGACAGGGGACACCTCTGGACTTCTTACGGGATCTTCTGATGCATAAAAAATTCTTTCTGAGTAAGGAGGTGAGTGGTGCCCATCAGATATAGTAACACTTATGGAATAACTAGCTCTTCCATGATCATCCCTTCTTTCATGGCACCTACCTTATTCCTCTTGTTTTGAGTTTGATCCCTTCTTCATTTGTCTTTGAAACTGATCTAAGCTCTACAACACTTGAGCATTTATATGACTTTTCTCTCTTATCAGTCTCTCATTGTCTTCTTTGTAGCTCTGCACTTCCATCTTCAGGATTCTTATTGTTTCTATTAATGTTTCCCGCTTTCCTTTTCCCTTGCGTCCATTGGACTCTGTCTCTGCATTACCAAATTTGGTATTCTAGCCTTTGACCTCCTTATCATGACTGGAGGCTCCCTCACCTTCTTCCATTTACTCAATACACATCCTGAGTTGATGTGTTTAAACCACTTAATTCTACAAAAAGTGCAAGCGACCATTTTGTTAGAATTATGTAGATGATAAACAAAATTTCCAAACCATGCTACAAGTCTCTTTAATTTTTTTTGTTCATGGATATCATATCCCCATTCTCTGAAAATAACAATGTCCTGTTATCCTTGGCTGACACAGAATCTCATCATGCGCAGGTGCTTCCTTCAAACCACTTTTATAGGTGACCACAACTAGAAACCACGAAAAAATCCTTCCTTAGAACTTTTATGTCTCGAAGACAACCAATTAGGCCCTTAGCCCTCCTTCCCTTATCTCTCAATCTGCATATGACCATGGCCATGACACTATGCTTAGTTGAAAAAGAACTTGTCCAGAACTTCGGGACTTCAGAACTTTCAACCAGGACCAGATCAATGGTCCTCGTCCACTTTCACGATCAACGATCGAGATCCACTTCGGGACTCTGTGGTTCAGGAGTCTCAACTTTCCTCGCTTCCCTCCTCCTGAAACGCTTTTACCCAGATTTCATGATTTGCTAACAGGTGTCCTCCCACAGATCAGTGGTTGTGAATCACTTCAGCTCTTCGAGCTTCAGAAGTTTTAAACTTTCCTCCTGCACTTTCTCTCGGAGTGCTTTCACCTGAAGTCGACGATCCTTCGATGTGTGTCTTCTGGAATCAACGGTCGATACATACTCCAGCCTTCGGGAGTTTGCGACCCAATACAACCTGTCACATATTTCTCCTCTGAAGTGCCCAGTCTCCAGACTGCATGATCTATTTCCACGTGGAGAAATACTAGAAGCATACACATGGCCCAATCAGGTGGGTGACATGTGTCACGTTATAACTGATTCTTCAATACTCCAAATGCTCAAAAATGACTGACACATGGCACACTTCCCATGTGTCCATGTCATCCCAGGTGACGTCCGCAAGCTACATCACTTTGGAAATTCTAGGATCCACATAATCTCTAGGTGATGTCATCATGCCCCATCATTTCGGCTCTTCGGCCTTCGAGACTTCGAGAGTTTCCATGTTAGCACACTTCCAATTCTCCCGAACTTCGCATTCCCGAACTGACCAATATGTCGCCATATGTACTCCTAGATCAAACAACTAAGATTCACTTCGGGTCTTCACCTAGAGTCCATGGATTTGCATCGCGTGTCCTCCTTAATCTGATAGTTGAGGCTTACTTCGGGTCTTCAGACTTCAGAAATCTCAAATTTCAAAACTTATCTGGCCCCACTAGCTTTTATCTGAAGCTCTGGATCTGGTGACATGTGGCTCTCGACAGATCAATGGCTGAGATCATTTCAGGTCTTTGGGTTTCGGAAATCTCAAAATTCAAACCCATCGAAGTACATGGGATTCTTCCATGTGTTCTCTTGAATCGGACGATCGAGGCTTACTTTGGGCCTTCACCCAAAGTCCACAGATTTACGCCATGTCTCTTCTGGATCAAAGGGCCTAGAATCACCTTGGATGATCTGATGCTTGAGATTTATCTTGGATGATTTGGCAACCGAGATCTATTTCAGATGATCGGATGATCGAGATTTAATCCGGCTCTCTGGCTCTCTGGGATTCAGGAGTTTCAAATCTCAACTGAAAACCTCTCGAACAGAATTCTCCAAAGTTACTGATCTGCTGAAATGTACCTCTTGGTGATCGACAGTCAAGATCTACTTAGGCCATACAAATATTCTATGTTCAAGTCCTAACATGTCACATCACTGCATGCCTTTCAATTTTTTGGGGCATGCATCGGCGGTTTGGAGTAACCCTCTTTTCTCCCCGCAATTATCCTGATGCTGACACATAACCCCTTAGGGAAACTGTGGTTTGGATTCTGGGACCGTCTTGGGAAATTATCTCCTGTGCAACTTGGTTCCCTGCAATGACTCCTGTCCATTGATCTCACTCTCAAATGGGATCTGATGGTGGTGACCTTAGCCCTTTCTTCCTTTTCATCG
>JASDQU010739634.1:815-16153 GCA_032191745.1 Picea mariana
TTAAAGTAGATAACAAAATTTAATATTAATTTTTTTTTTTTTTAAGATAATTGAAATAAGTTATGAATTCATATGGGAATAGAAAAGTAACAAAACTTGAAGAAGTTCGTTATAGAAGTTGATAAAATACAACAATGTAGAATAATGAGGTTATCTAAGTTACAATAATGCAGAATAGTGAGTTTATCTAATGTAAAAGCTTGAAGAAGTGGGTTATAGAGGCTGCTAAATTACAATAATGTAGAATACTAAGGTTATTTATTGAACAAAAGGGTCGCATAATAGTCTTAGACTCACATGTGAAATTGAATAGGTTATAGCTCATGATTTTAAGCATTCAATTATGGTTAGGTGAAGATTTAGTTAAGTTTCTTGTAGAATGATGTTTTTGAAAATAACATTAGTAATAGAAAAGTTTGAAGAAGTGAAATATAGAATGTGTTAAGTTACAATAATACAGAATTATAGGGTTATCTATTGAAATAAATTGTTGCATAATACTTTTAGATTTATATGTGAAATTGAATATCATATAGCTAAGACTATGAAACTTGTAAATTATGTTTAGGGTGAATATTTACTATTGATCCATGGTTATGAAAATAGTTTTTTTTTTAATTATTATTTGATAATTTCTTGGTGGGGTTATCGATTAAACTAAAAGGCTACATAATACTTTTATATTCACATGCATAATTGAATATCATATAGCCAAGGCTATGAAACTTGTAAATTATATTTAGGCTGAAGATTTATTATTAATTCATACTTATGTAAATATTTTTTTTTAATTATTATTTCATAATATATTGTATGTGGGTACTTTTAAATTTAATTGGGATTTGTTTAAAAAGTTTTTTTTTTGAAATAGTAGTATTTTTTATTTAATTTATTTATTTAATTATTTTTATTTATTTTAGAATTTTACAAATTTAATCAAATAATTGTGTAAAGTCATTCATTCTCTAATAAATATTCATATTTCATTCATTAATCTAACTAAACTACAAATTAAAAATAAAATTATTCTTATTTTTATTTAATTTATTTGATTTGAATTATCTAAACACTTACCATCAATGGAATTATTGGAATTATAATATTTCTACATGTTGATTTTTCTTTTTCTTTATTCATGAAGGAAAACACTTCAAATACATAGAAGCCATAAACCTACTCGATGGAATTAGTGACTAATTGAACACCCTTTGTTTTTGTAGATGCTGGTAAGCAATAAGTGAGCTAATCGATACGGTAGATGAGCATATTCATGGGTGTGAGAATTGAAAGAAAATGAAGCAATTATATAACATAAAATCAAATATCCATTTGTATATAAATGACGGTTTTGTTAGTTGGAACTTGGTTTGTAAAGTAAGATATTTTTTTGATGAAAATTTAATTTTCAAATTTATTTTAATATGTTATTTATTTATTTTATAATATTTATTTATTAAACATTTTTTTAGATATAATTAAGTAGAATTAAATTTAAAATGAATAATAAAATGTTTTGGTATATTGTTTTTTTATGTGTTATCTTTTTAATGTAATTATTTGTTTTTTTTATCTATAATTATTTTTTATTAGTATAACTATATATTTGAAAGTTACTTTTTTATCATAGTTTTTTAGACATTTTTTCAATAGCTTTTTTTAGGTTTTATATCTAAAGAAGTTTCACTATCTCCACATTTTTTTGGAACATGCCATCTCTTTTTTCAAATTTGATTAGCTTGTTTTTTATAACATAGTAACATAACTTTAATATACAACTATTTAACGTGAAAATTCTTCTTAATATCATTTTATATTAGTATAACTATATATTTAAAAGTTACATTTTATCATAGTTTTGTAGACTTCAATAGCCTCTTTTTTTTGTTTTATATCTTAAAGAGTTTCACTATCTCCACATTTTTTTGGAACATGCCATCTCTTTTTACAATAAAATTTGATTAGCTTATTTTTTATAACATAGTAACATAACTTTAACATACAACTATTTAACGTGAAAATCCTTCTTAATATCATTTTATATCCTTCTTAACATCATTTTTTATTTGTAACATCCTACTCTCGCGCATTGAGCGAACTTATTCTTTGAGGACATTTGCTCGCAAGTGATCTGGATTATTATGATATTAAAACATTTGACTTTGATTATGGTGCGTTATGGTAGATGACATGATGTTTTACTACATTGACATAGACATGTGCTATTGACTCGGTTTTACTGAGTGTGCAGGGATTTGGACCTTGAGGATGCAAAGGCATCAATGGAATCCCTTGGACTCTGAATCGAGTCAGGGAGTGTGCTATTGGGGTTTGATTATTTTACTGTGATATTAGTACATCTGATTAGATGATATGATGTGGATATGTTCTTACATGATTTGTTGATGATGCAGGTTGATGATAGCTTGTCGACCAGACTCACTTATGGAGTAAAGGGGCCACACATGACTACCAGAGAGGTTGAGGGAGAGGTGTGGACAGCAGTCCTGCCACAACCTACTAGCACTCTCGCAGTGGCTCGAACTGTAGGTTAATGATTACCTGGTTCGAGAGGACCCACGATGTCATGAGGGTAGACTATAGCAGTTGCTCGCGATGACTCTAAGGGGCACGCAATAAGGCGGGGGCCTTATTCCTTAGAATCCCTTAGTCTCCCACAAGTTCACCTAGCGGGGTGTTGACTCCAGGGGTTATTGATCTCTACCAATTAGTCAAGAGGCGAGTGGCACCCTTAGAGTACATAATGCGTCCTGAAGGGCACATCATGCAAATGAACAAATGAGGTGAGTGGCACCCTTGGAGCACCTAGTGCGTCCTGAAGGGCACGTCGTGTTGATGATGCTAGAAGGATGAACCTAGATGGCCCTAAGACAAGTAACACATTAAAAAAATTTAAAACAATTTCCTTAATTAATTGTCGCCCGGATCGGAATCTAAGTTCTAAGTCTAAAATTTGTTAGGAGTAAAATTTTTATCTACCTTAAAACATAAAATAAAAAATAATAAAATTTAAAAGATCTTAAGTAATAATTTGGTCTTCATAAAAATTTTGGTGGTAACATGAAGAGAGTAAGAAATTAAATAAAATGTGTGGATGTAAAACATCAAGAGGCAATTAATTATTTTAACTTTTTACAGTTTAAAAGGATACTAAATTAATAATAAAAGGAAAAAGAGGTTATATTGCACAACTTCCATTCTTAGCTCAATAAAAGGGGAAAGATGGAAATATAAAAATTAGGAAACTGGGGAATGGAGGTAACATAAAAAGGGAAATAGGGCAACTTATGGTAAAAAGAGGGAGGTCGACTTAGTAAAGAATCTTCATTTAAGAACCTTCTAATTTGAACTAAATTAGAAACTTCAGAATAGGGAAAGCCTTTAAAACCTATAAGAGAATCTAGGGACACCTAGGAGTGATTCTAGGAGTAACTCTAGGTGGGTAAGGGAAATAAAGATATTTACTTAAAAAAAGAAATTAATTAATGGAGGAATGTAGGGGATGAGGGATGCTTGTAGGGACAGGAAATTTGAGGAAATTTATTTTTAAAACTTTAATTAAATGAGACTTTAGGAAAGAAAGGAGGTTTGAAACTCTATAAAAGAAAGGGAGGAGAAGGAAGAAGGGGATCTTATTTTTGCGTAACGTTACACTGCAGAAATAGTGACTTGACTAATTTACTTGTGGGGAGTTTGGATACCCAGCTCGGAGAGGAGTGGTAGCTCGGCCTTGCAAGGTGAGCTGGGTGATAGAATAAACCTCTAGACATAGTGTGTGGCCCCTTTGCGGCTCGGGGGGCTAAGGGGGAAGCAGAGTACCCCTAGCGTTGGCTGGGAGGTACTGGTGAGGTCTTAGCGGTCGACAAGCAGGAGTTACATGGAGCGCGGGGACAACACTCGAAGCAGGCGAATAGGCAATGATACGCTCTTCATTTTGTATGGTAGAATGGATTAGGCTCAGGCTTGAATCTACTTATTTAATGGAAAAGTAAATTGATGTTTTTATTTATTTGGTGACTGGAACCTTCATTAGCTTAGCTAGATGATTGTTGACTTGCACCTTCTAGTCCAACCCCCATGTAGGGTTTATCTTGCTTCCTTGTTGTTATTTTTCCACGCCTTGACTGCTAGAGTCCCTGCGATCCCTTCGACAAGTTACCTTTATGACCCTGGAGTTTTCTTATTGTTGTCACCTTTTTATATCGGTACCCCGAGAAAAAAAAAAAGGGTATTAACTCTGATCTGTGTGTAGCTCTCATGGAATTGACTTGTTTTCGTTACTCCAGCATTGGTAATTATATGAAGGATGTAACATATTGCCCCTACAATTTTTGATATGCAATAGATGTAGAATATCACATGCGTGATGGTCTTGATGTAACAAATGTAAATTGGTTCCTCTTCTTGTTTTATGATTGATGGATAATATTAGCCTACGTTATGCCTTGAATGTGAAGTTATTGCTGTAAATTTTATCAAATGTGAATCAGAGATAGTGAACGTTTTACATGCAGTAAATTATGTCCAATTTGTTTACTATAATTTATGTTTAAATTACATCTCATATGAGTCCTGTAGAAGCAAATTCCTTTTTTTTACAATAGACAACCATTTTGATTGGAGAAATTTAAACACTACGCCCTCTGCTCATGAATTCTTTTACCCTGGTTCCGTTGAACCATGATTTCGACTGTGTGACATCTTCTCGGCGTTTAGTAAGGCTGGTTGACTGTGTAATTGGTTTCCCATGAATGTGACTATGCAGTATTGCATGATCCCCCTTGTGTTGATTGCTATCCTAACCGGTCTAAGGCGATTTCTTGTTGGGCACTTATGTTGCGTTTGGAATGCATCCATTGCTCTGTTTTGGCTATTATGAGTTACCTCAGGGCTTCACTCCAATGATCCTCATAATTTATCCTATAACTATATTGGTCAACGTCAATTACTTTTTTAGGGATCGTTAGCGCAAGTCCCTTCATTCGCGCCTGTTTCATTTTAGTATTGTGCGCCCTTCTCCCTATGAGTATTGTTTGTAACTAACCCAATCCACCACTAAGTTAAATGTGACAGTTACTACAGTTGTTGACCACGAAATTTACGGTGGAGTGCTCTTGGCAATGTCGCTGCTACATCTGATTCTCCACCAGCAATGCTTGCCCAGAATTCAACCTTGGTTGATTGACTAAGATTCTTGCACAGTATCTATCTATTTTCACCCCCGCATTACCATAATTTAATGCCCACGATTGGTGGCTCCCAACCGAATGTCTTCTTCCTGTTTACGCCCCCACCGTTTTGCTGAAAAATCTAATTGTGTGGCTGTAGAATCACCCACGTTTTAGCAGTTTAATCTTCGAGTTCACTTGCCGGAATGTTGCACTGCATTTTGCCATTTTGGAAACCCCCTTTTCGGGCTCTCAGCTTTAAATTTTAATTACATAAATGGATTTTCAACCTCAGGTTGCCCCCCTTAATTCTTGATAGAAGTGTGGTAATAATTGAACTGGCAGAAACCTTTTTAAACCTGACAGAATCCATCTCATTGACAGTCGTTGGCAATAATTTTTAAATAGGCAGTAAGTTTTAATTGTTAGATGAACGGAAGTTGAAAGGACAGTCATTTGGCTATGAAATTTATGCCTAATTCCTTACCTCAGTTTATCTTTCCACCTGGCAGTAATAGTATTAATGCATTATTAATTAATTTTATTTAAAAAGAAAAACGGGGTGCTTTGTTATTTGGTTTACATTAGATGTCCGGTTATTGTTCTTAAACGCCTTGTTCATCGCTTCATTATTAAATTTAATGGTAGCAATTGGTTTAAGATGATTACTGAGGTTAACAAGATTAATGGCTCAATCATAATATTGACAATCTAGTTAGCTTTTAAATATTCCTTAATATATAAGTATATTATCATAATAAATGTATGGTTGATGCAATAAAATTTTAAATATATTAATGGTTCTCTTATTATTTGAGAACAAGTCTTTAAAAGAAAATAGATGTTATATAAATCTAATATTTGTTTTACTATTGGTATCAATGAATTTGTTTTATTATTCATTTCTTAGAACTAGACATTTTTGCTTATTGCATTAAAGAAAAAAATAAATAAAGAAAAAACAAAAATTTCTTAATTAATTGCTATCCTTTTTATTATTAATGGTTTTCATGTCGTAAATGCCATATACACTTATCAGTAACGGTACTCAAGTTTCAGTGTTTATTAGAAGTTCCTCCCATTGGTAGGGTTATGAAAGGGACTTGGAAATGTGTTTCTTAATTTTCATTTCAATGAGGGTGTGCCACTTAATAATGAAAAATCCCTTGTGTTGATTTTCTTATGTAATTCTTGATTGAAAACCTTACACGTATCAAGAATATTGATAAGTCCGTTGATATAGATTTAATTATGTGTAATTGTTTGGGGTGCGTGTGGTTGTTAGGATGACTATCCTTAGATTGTAAGTTGGGTATGCTAGTGTCGGGTGGGATGTAGACACCTCCATGTTCCTTAAAATAGTCGCCATCCCTGAGACCTTAAATGGTTAAAATCGATGGGAACCTGGGCTTGAGCGTTTCTTATGTGTCTTGGAGGTCCTAACCATTGCAGAGTAGGATGTGCGGGTAGTAAGCATTAATTTAGTCGGTTGATTGTCGTTCATTACTTCCAGATGCTTGATGTGCGTCTTAGATCATTGTGTGGATTGTCACATATGCATGCATCATGATCATCATCTTGTGGTGACACAAAGTATAATGTATTTACCTTGTACACACGCACACAAAAAAAATTGAAAATAATATATATATATATATATTGCACTTGTTTTGAGAGGTTGATGTCATGACGAATGAGAGTTTCGTTACATATGGTATCAGAGCGGGTTCAACCGATGACTTGGGATTGTTATGGCTTTCATTGATAGGATTGATTATACTGTTTCTAATCGAGTTGATAGTGTGCATGCAGGTAATCATGGTTAGAGGACGTCGTGGAGGTAGATGACAGGGTGTTAGGGATGGAGGTGCGACACCTCCAGTAGCATCCACACCTGAGGGGTCTAACCCCCAAGGAGATGAGTAGGTTCTTAAACAGGAGCAGATAGCAGTTGGCGATGTAGTTGGAATGATGAGATATTTTCAACGCATGTCTAAGGCACTGATTAGCCGTTTGGACAGAGATGAGGCCAGGGTGTCGGCACCCACTGAGGTTCCACTGTGTGCTCCGGTCTGTACTGGTAGCATTCACTGTGAACTTGAGAAGGTCAAATTTCCCAAGTTCTTTGGTGCCCCGGATGGCACAGCTGCCGAGGCATGGTTGGAGAACATGGCGATGTGCTTCGCACTTCGCGATTATACCTCCAACATGAAGGTCCACATGGCAGTCCTCCAACTGAAGGGGATTGCTCTCCTATGATGGAAGACGCTCCCACCGCAACTGAACATGGCCATCGAAGACATCTCATGGGACTATTCAAGGAACGGTTCTGAGAGATGTACCTTTCAAAGGAATTCATTGAGTGTCATCTCAATGAGTTCAACGCCTTACGACAGGGAGGTCGTACGGTGCCCGAGTACGAGGCCCATTTTATGGAACTGCTTTGGTACACTATGCACCTTAACACTAAAAAACTTAAGGTCAACAGGTTTGTGTTCGGCCTTAATGGAAGCCTCTGTGCAAAGGTTAGGATTTTGATGCCCCAAACCTTGCACGATGTCGTCTAGAAGGCCCTCATAGCAGAGGAGGAGCTTATCAGTGGGGGTCAGAGAAGGACTCCAGCGAGACTAGCAAGGTAGGTTCCATCTGGAACATAGCAGCACCAGACACTAGCGAGACATATGACGGGATATCGTGGCTTCCAGAGGGGATCCACTTTCACTACACCTCAGTGACCGATGCCTCAGTATCAAACACCTTATCAGGGACCATAGCATCAGTAGCAGCACCACTCTCAGTAGTAGCAGTTTAGGCTGATTTAGCAGAACCGACCAAGGTTCCAGGACGGTGGGCCTTCATCTTCTACTTTAGATACCAGGACTACTAGGCCAAAGAAGGGATGTTGGACGTGTGGGGAGCCACACTACCATCACGATTTCCCTATAGAGAGGACCAGAGTGTCTAGATCAGTCGAACCCACTACTATGGGAGATATGGGCAAGGCCCATCGGATTCATGCAGTGGTGAATAACCGCCAAGCAGAGCATCAGTTGACTGTGCTCAAAATGATAGGTATTCTCCCTGACCAGACCCTTAGTATTTTGATAGATCCCGGTGCTACCGAGAGTTTCATTTCTAGTGCAGCGCTAAAAAGGATTAAGGTAAAAGCAGTCGAATAGGACAATTTTAGCTTCGTATAGATGGCTTCTGGAGCCAAACAGAAGGTTGGAGGAAAGGTTATGGGCTGTTCCCTTAACCTGGGAGAGTTTTTCACAAGGGCCAACCTATACATCATGATCCTAGGATCTTATGATGTCGTGATTGGTATGGATTGGTTGGACTCGCATGAGGCGATACTCAACTGTAAGAAACAATGGTTGTGCTTGGTCGATGATGAGCAACAGAGACGTGTGATTTTAGGATGGAACCAGAGAGTTTCCCTAAGGTCCATCTCTTCCTTTCAACTTCGGAAGAGTATGCACAATGGGTGAAAGATTTATGTGATCCTTGCGTTAAACGAAAAGGGGGTAGCGGAAGGTCTAGAACACCTTCCGATGGTGAGAGAGTTTCCGGATGTGTTTCTGGAGGAGTTACTTGGGATTTTGCTGGAAAGAGAATTGGAGTTTACCATAGACCTAAAACCGGGGACTGAACCGATAGCAAGAACGCCTTATCATATGTCGACTCCGTAGTTACAAGAGTTGAAAATGAAACTAAAGGAGTTGTTGGACCTGGGAATGATACGTCCTAATGTGTCACCGTGGGGTGCACCTCTTATTTTCATACGAAATAAGGATCGATCATGGAGGCTTTCCATTGAATACCATCAACTGAACAAGGCTACGATCAAGAATCAGTATCCATTGCCGAGAATTGATGATCTGTTCGATCAAATGAAGGGTGCGACGATGTTCTCTAAGATCGATTTGCAATTAGGGTATCACCAGTTGCGGATCAAGGAGGATGACATCCCTAAGACCACCTTTAAGATGAGTTTTGGACATTATAAGTTTACTATTTTACCATTTGGATGGATAAACGCCCCATGGGTATTTACGAGTTTGATGAATGGGGTGTTACATGAGTACTTGGACAAGTTTGTCCAAGTATTCATTGACGATATTTTGATTTACTCTCGGATGACAGAGGAGAATGACAAGCACTTGCGCTTGGTAATACAGTGTTTACGAGAGCACAAATTATATGGGAAGTTGTCCAAATACTCATTTTATCAATTGAAGATTCACTACTTAGGGCATGTCATCTCCGGCGAAGGCATCGCCATGGATCCAGCCAAGGTTGATGCTATTATGGAATGGCCTGTGTCGACGAATGTCCTGCAAGTACGTAATTATAGACAGTTCATCGAGGGGTTTTCAAAGATAGCAAATCCGATCACGGAATTGCAAAAGAAAAACAAGAAGTTTGTTTGGATCAAGAAATGCGCGGAAGCATTTCAGAGGCTTAAGGAGTTATTGACAATAGGGCCAATACTAAAGTTCCCTGACATGGTTGCAGACTTCTTGGTATGCACTGACGCATCCAAGGAAGGCTTAGGCGGAGTCTTGATGCAAGACGGACGAGTGATTGCTTACATTTCAAGGAAATTGAGAAGGCATGAGGAGAACTACGCGATGCATGATTTTGAGTTATTAGCCATCGTATATACCTTGAAGGTTTGGAGACACTACCTTGGACAAAAATTTGCACTAAAGACTGACCATTGTAGACTACAACATATATTTATGCAAAGTGACCTAAACGCGTGACAATGATGTTGGTCGGAATTGTTTAGCGAGTACGACTTCGAGATTACTTACATAAAAGGAATAGTGAACCGAGTGGCGAATGCATTGAGTCGGAGGCCACGCATATTTAAGGTGTTTCCTCTTCAGATGAATCTACATAAAAAGATTCTAACTTTACAGCGTGACGATGACTGGTAAAAAGAGGTTGGGGGATTTATCAGACAAAACACAATGATGGTACCATGATATGAGGGATTTTCATTTGATGACGATGGTTTATTGAGGTTTAAAGGTCAGATTTACGTGTCACCGAACGACAAGTTGAGGATGTTGATCCTAAGCAAGGCTCATAGAGCAGTATACATGGCTCACCCAGGAGTCACGAAGATGAGGGCAGACCTTAAACCCTTATTTTTCTGGAAGCGAATGAAGGCCGACATAGGAAACTATGTGGCCAGATGTATAGAATGTCAATAGGTAAAGGCTAAACATAGACACCCGGCAAGATTACTACAACCGTACGCTATTTCGGAATCGAAATGGGAGGTTATTTCAATGGATTTTATGGTTGGATTGCCATTGATGGGAAGGAGACATGACTCGATTTTCATAGTAGTAGACACTCTGACAAAGAGTGCTCACTTTATTGCTGTGCATGCAACGTATCAGGCACCTGACATTGCTAGAATTTTCATCAATGAGATTGTGAGGCTGCATGGCGTGCCTAAGAGGATTATATCCGATCAAGGATCAGTGTTTACTGGACGATTTTGGATGAGTTTCCAAGAGGCCTTGGGAACCAAACTTAACTTAAGTACTATGTATCACCCAGAGACTGATGGGCAAACCAAACAAACTAACCAAATGTTGGAGGACATGTTTCACATGTACGTGATGGACCAACGAAAGCATTGGGAAGAATTATTGCCACTAGTGGAGTTCACATACAACAACAGTTACCAGAGCACCATTAAAATGACGTCTTTCGATTTTCTTTATGGGCGACCGTGTCGGACGCCCTTGAGTTGGGATCGGCTTGAGGATAGGGTCCTTGTGGGACCAGAAATGATCCAAGAAATGGAAGAACAAATGCAAACCATAAGACAAAGGATTAAAGAAGTGCAGGATCGATAAAGAGTTATGCCAATGTGCACCAAGTCGACCGTAGTTACGAGGTCGACGATCGAGTCTTCTTCCGGGTTAAACCGCATAAGAGTTCGATCAAGTTTGGGAACGGAGCTAAAATCTCTATTAGGTTGGTGGGACCCTTCAAGATTGTGGAGAGAAAGGGGCCCGTGGCCTATCAACTAGCCTTGCCTGATTCTTTGAGGCGTATGCACAATGTTTTTCATGTATCTGTTTTGAGACATTATATTAGTGATCCCACACATGTTATTGACATGAGTTCCTTGCAGGTATTGGATGAGGGAGCACTCATGGCTGAGCCAGTCTGCATCTTAGATCATCGCATTCGAAAGTTACAACATCGAACGGTAGATCAGGTGAAGGTCCATTGGGACAATTATAGTCTGCACTCGGCAACCTGGGAGGACGCATATGATATGTGCCAACAATTTCCATTTTTATGTGATAGATAGACATATGATACTGTGATACACTTATTCCGACATTTACTCTGTGAAAATTCGGGACAAAGTTTTGACCAAGAAGGGTGTATGTAACATCCCACTCTAGTGCATTGAGCGAACTTATTCTTTGAGGAAACTTGCTCGCAAGTGATCTGGATTATTATGATATTAAAACATTTTACTTTGATTATGATGCATTATGGTATATGACATGATGTTTTACTACATTGACATAGACAGGTGATATTGACTCCGTTTTACTGAGTGTGCAGGGTTTTGGACCTTGAGGATGTAGAGGCACCAATGGAACCCCTTGGATTCTAGATCGAGTGAGGGAGTGTGCTATTGGGGTTTGATTGTTTTACTGTGATATTAGTACATATGATTAGATGATATGATGTAGATATGTTTTGACAAGATTTGTTGATGATGCAAGCTGACGATAGCTTGCCGACCAGACTCACATATGGAGTAAAGGGGCCACACATGACTACCAGAGAGGTTGAGAGAGAGGTGTGGACAGCAGCCCTGCCACATCCTACTTACACTCCAGCCATGGCTCAAACTGTAGGTTAACGATTACCTAGTTCGAGAGGACCCATGATGCCGTGAGGGAAGATTGCAATAGTTACTCGTGATGACTCTATGGGCACACAATAAGGCGGGGACCTTATTCCTTAGAATCCCTTAGTCTCCCACAAGTTCACCTGGTGGAGTGTTGACTCCAGGGGTTATTGATGTCTACCAATCAGTTAAGAGGCGAGTGGCACCCTTGGAGCACATAGTGCGTCCTGAAAGGCATGTTGCGCAACTTAATAGATGAGGTGAGTGGCACCCTTGGAGAACCTAGTGTGTCCTGAAGGGCACGTCACATTGATGATGCTAGAGGGATGAACCTAGATGGCCCTAAGACAAATAAAACATTAAGAAATTTTTAAACAATTTCCCTAATTAATTGTCACCTGGATTAGAATCGAAGTTCTAAGTCTAAAATTTGTTAGGAGTAAAAATTTTGTCTACCGTAATAAAAAAAATAAAAATATATATATATATATATATATATATATATATATATATATATAATAATAATAATAAAATTTAAAAGTGCTTAAGTAATAATTTGGTCTTCATAAAAATTTTGGTGGTAACATAAAGAGAGTAAGAAATTAAATACAATGTGTGGATGTAAAACTAAAGAGGCAATTAATTATTTTAACTTTTGATAGTTTAAAAGGATACTAAATTAATAATAAAAGTAAAAATAGGTTAAATTGCACAACTTCCGTTTTTATCTCAATAAAAGGGGAAAGAGGGAAATATAAAAATTAGGAAACTAGGGAATGGAGGTAACATAAAAAGGGAAAGAGGGGAACTTATGGTAAAAAGTGGGAGGTCAACTTAGTAAAGAGTCTTCATTTAAGTGCCTTCTAATTTGAACTAAATTAGCAACTTCATAATAGGGAAAGCCTTTAAAACCTGTAAGGGAATCTAGGGACACCTAGGAGTGATTCTAGGAGTAACTCTAGGTGGGTGAGAGAAATAAAGATATTTACTTAAATAAAGAAATTAATTAATGGAGGAATGTAGGGGATGAGGAACACTTGTACGGACAGGAAATTTGAGGAAATTTATTTTTAAAACTTTAATTAAATGAGACTTTAGGAAAGAAAGGAGGTTTGAAACTCTATAAAAGAAAGGGAGGAGAAGGAAGAAGGGGATCTTCTATTTGCGTAACGTTACGCTGCGGAAATAGTGACTTGACTGATTTACATGTGGGGAGTTGGGATACCCATCTTGGAGAGGAGTGGTAGCTCAGCCTTGTGAGGCGAGCTGGGTGCTAGACTAAACCTTTCAACAAGGTGTGTGTCCCCTTCGTGGCTTGAGGGGCTAAGGGGGAAGCAGAGTACCCCTAGCATTGGCTGGGAGGTACCGGTGAGGTCTCAGCGGTCGACAAGCGGGAGTTGCATGGAGCGTGCAAACGACACTTGGAGCAGGTGAATAGGAAACAATATGCTCTTCATTTTGTATGGTAGAATGTATTAGGCTCAGGCTTGAATATGCTTATTTAATGGAAAAGTAAATTGATGTTTTTTTTTTGTTTGGTGACTGGAACTTTCATTATCTTAGCTAGATGATTGTTGACTTGCGCCTTCCATTCCAACCCCCGCGTAGGGTTTATCTTACTTCCTTATTGTTATTTTTCCATGCCTTGACTACTAAAGTCCCTGCGATCCCTTCGGCGAGTTACCTTTATGACCCTGGAGTTTTCTTACTTTTGTCACCTTTTTATATCGGTACCTCTCGAAAAAAAAAAGGGGTATTAACTCTGATCCGTGTGTAACTCTCATAGAATTGACTTGTTTTCGTTACTCCAGCATTGGTAATTATACGAAGGATGTAACATATTTCTCCTGTAATTGTGCATATGTAGTAGATGTAGAATATCACCTGCATGATGGTCTTGATGTAACAGATGTAAATTGGTTCCTCTGCTTGGTTTATGATTGATGGATAATATTAGCCTACGTTATGCCTCGAATGTGAAGTTATTACTATAAATTTTATCAAATGTGAATGAGAGATAGCGAAGGTTTTACATGCAGTAAATTATGTCCAATTTGTTTACTGTAATTTATGTTTAAATTACATCTCATATGACTCCTATAGAAGCAAATTCCTTTTTTTACAGTAGACAACCATTTTGATTGGAGAAATTTAAACACTGCGCCCTCTACTCACAAATTATTTTACCCTAGCTGCGTTGAACCATGATTTCAACTTTGTGATGTCTTCTTAAAATTTAGTAAGGCTGGTTGAATGTGTAATTAGTTTCCCACAAATGTGACTATGCAGTATTGCGTGATCCCCCTTGTGTTGATTGCTATCCTAATCGGTCTGAGGCAATCTCTTCTTGGGCACTTCTGTTACGTTTGGAATGCATCGGTTGCTCCGTTTTGTCTATTGTGAGTTACCTCACAGCTTCACTCCAACGATCCTCATAATTTATCCTATAAATATCTTGGTCAACGTCAATTACTATTTTAGGGATGGGTTCTCACAAGTCCCTTCATTCGCACATGTTTCATTTTAGTATTACGTGCCCTTATCCCTATGATTATTGGTTGTAACTAACCCAATCCACCACTAATTTAAACGTGACAGTTACTGTTATTGACCACGAAATTTATGGTGGAGTGCTCTTGGCGATCTCGCTACTACATCTGATTCTCCACCAGCAATGCTTGTCCAGAATTCGACCTTGGTTGATTGACTAAGATTCTTGCACGGTATCTATCTATTTTCACCCCCGCATTACCATAATTTAATGCCCATGATTGGTGGCTCCCAACCGAATGTCTTCTGCCTGTTTACGCCCCCACCGTTTTGCTGAAAAATCTAACTGTGTGGCTGTAGAATCACCCACGTTTTAGCAGTTTAATCTTCGAGTTCACTTGCCGAAATGTTGCACTACGTTTTGCCATTTTGGAAACCCCCTTTTCGGGCTCTCAACTTTAAATTTTAATTACATAAATGGATTTTGAACCTTAGGTTGCCCCCCTTAATTCTTGATAGAAGTGTGGTAATAATTGAACTGGCAGAAACCTTTTTAAACCTAACAGAATCCAGCTCATTGACAGTCGTTGGCAGTAATTTTTAAATAGGTAGTAAGTTTTAATTGTTAGATGAACGGAAGTTGAAAGGACAGTCATTTGGCTATGAAATTTATGCCTAATTCCTTACCTCAGTTTATCTTTCCACCTGGCAGTAATAGTATTAATGCATTATTAATTAATTTTATTTAAAAAGAAAAATGG